>OV725079.1:99886564-100098547 GCA_928085145.1 Nezara viridula
ACCAATTATGACTTTTTTATTTCTCAATAGTCGTTAAAAATTTTGTTTTTTTCAAAATCTAAAGTAAAACTACAATCATCATCATATATGTTTAGAATTACCTTCTCCTTGTCTGAGGAACTCCATAATTACCAGCCTGAAGAATGCCAAATGTGACTTGATAACCCATTTTAACAAGACATCTTAGAGTAAGTTTCAAAACCATACTTCTCTTAAAGGAAACAAAGTTCCTTACGTTTTCCAAAATGAAAAACCTAGGACGATAGTAGTCACAATATGACAAGTACGAAACAATCAGGGAATTCTGAAATAATGAAAAATAAATAATAGTTACAATTGAATAAAATTATGAAAGGTTAAAATATATCTTATTATATATCTAGTTGAAGGAGGAAGTGTAAGATAACTAAATTTCAATTAATAATATAAAGGTTAAACAAATAATGTAGTGTAATACTAAAAACAATCCTAAAAATCATAGATTCCTAAAAAATAAAAATAAATTAATATTTAATTTTAAGTAATTTAAGTAAAAAAAGAAAGAAAGAAATTAGCATTCTTGTCAGTAATTTACTAAAAAATATCTTGTTAGATCAGCTACACTCAAGGAAAAAATATGTTCACTAATATTTCAATAAAATTAATAAATTTTTGTTGGTAATTTCAAGCAAATGTCACAATCAAAAGACTTTCATGTATATGTATATAGGCACATTATACACACATATTATATTTATTATCTATAAACTGAAAGATATTGAACATCAGGTGACTTACTTTGAAGAGAGAATACTGGCGGGAATTAAATCTATTCATTCCACTGAAACCCTGACAAGGAGGTCCTCCACAAAGTAATTCAACTTGCCCTTTCTGTGGTAGTTTCTGGCCTTTATCATTTTTCATCTCGCCCTTTAACAGGTGATCAAAATAAGAAAATATTTAAAATGGAGGTAACGCATAAAAATAGACAAGCAACATTGATTTGCCTAACTTACATTCATAACCATTTTAAGAAGGTGATTACAATCTTCCGTGAACACTACACAATTAGGATTGTTTATCCGGAAAGCATTAGCTGCGGATTCTTCTTTCTCAATGGCCCACTTTGTTTCAGCAACTCCACTAATATGTAATCCTTCAGAAAGTCCTATAAGTACCATTTTTAAGAATTAAAATAGTCAAATATATGAGTATTCCACTATTTGAAAACAATTATTATTTTACTTCCTTAATTTAAGATGGAGGAAGGATAGAGATCTTTTCAAAACAGTTTCAGAAATATCATTCTAATTTACACATTTTAGGATGCTAACAAGTAATTTTTAAAAATTATAAATTGTCCCCCTATTTTAAGTAACCTCTGTTCTAAACTAGTTTACTTAGACTATTAGCTGAGTGAAACTACTATGAAAATACCAAGAATTATTACAAAATTCAATTTTTAAAGTTTTGATAAAAAATTACAGAATTCAAATAAATAATAATAATAATAAGAATCTATAAAAGCAAGAATAATAAAGATCATATTAATAATAATAATAATTTTCTGAAACTGAATGGTTTAGTTTAGCAATTCAGGACCAGGTAGTTTCCACAAATGCCTATAGATATATATAAAATATAAATGTGGGAAAGGCATAAGTGACCAATGTCGCCTAAGTAAAAATGCAACAGATTCAATACAGCATATATACCATCGGGATGGCAAACGTTGTCCGGTAAAGAATACCTGATGAGACACAATAACCTAGCAAAGATTGTGCACCATGCTCTTGCCTCATTATATAACATATCTGACCAGGTTCCTTATTACAGACATGACGCTTGAATCAAGCCAGTACATCACAACAGGATGTGGAGTGCTTGCTGGTACCAAGTGTCTGCAGAGTCACAATGTGGAAAAAAAAATTTCACCAGGTTCTGGTGAAGAAATTTAACCTATTGGATGAAAATATATCATGTCTTGAAGTTGTCCATTGATGTGCTAAGAGAGGCTTAGGCAAGCAGTTCTTTTGGATACAACTAGAATAGTAAGAAAATGTTTGAAAAAAATAAATAAATTTCTGTAGATAGTTGGACTTGTCCCCCACCTGTAGCTTAAAATCCACAAAAGGGAGAAAAATAAAGAAATACTAATAAATAAATCAAAACAGATCTCATGTAACTTCACTGAGATGTTGTAAAATTAGTTACTTAATAACTTTTTTAAGTAAGATTTAATTCATTGAGGAAAATCCGTAATAAAAGATGGAATAAATTGATATCAAGTATGATCATTTTAATAATGTTTAAGGTTTTGACACTAAAATCGACCCACAACATTTTATTCTTAATATATTAATGTAACATAGTAATATACTAATGAAAATTATTTTATGATGAGGATTATTAAATTTTTTAACAAAGACATCCGAATGATGAAGCATATATGAAAGAATATTTAAATATACAAAATAGGATGAATGGCAAATGATTATGCACATCCATAAAATGGACCACCAGTTTTCTCTTAAATACAAAAACAAATATTTCAAACTAAAAACAGCAATACCTCCACATCCAGCGAATACATCAAGACAGTTTAATGGTCTTGAAATGTTAGGCCAAGATTCAATTTCAATTTTCTTCTTTTCTGTTTTACCTTTTCCCTTTCCTTTGCCCTTAAAAAAATAAATGTATATAATTGTAAATACTAATAAATAAATTTTAAAATATTTACTTAATAAATTATTGTATGTACTTTTCCAACATCTCCTAACTGCCTTGCTAATTTTGAAGGTTCTGTAGTTGTTTGATTTGTTGAATCATATGCCTCTGAAAAATAGAACCTGAATGGGCCTTCTTTAGACCACATAAAAGGATCCTCATTCAAATTTTCACTATAAACTACAGTGCACCTTCCAGTAACATCCGCAAAATTGACTAAAACCTCTGAAATTTTGAAAGATTCTTTAGTAAATCAAACATAATTCAATTTAATTTAAAAATCATAATTTTATATCTTACCTTCATCTGAAGCATAAATCTTATTTAAATCCAAATGATGAGTCTGTGAAAGAATCCCACGAGTATTTTCAGGTCTGTAGAATTTTAGTACCCTGATGCATATATCTCTTGGTGCAACCAGTTTATCTCGGGAATTGGTAACTATTTCTTTAATCAAACCAATGCAAAATGGATCTGGTGTTGTAACATTAGAACCTTTAATATGATCAGAACTTTTACGGTAAAATTCAGGATACAAATCTTCATCGATCTACAAAATAATTCCAACTTCATTTAATAAAAGATGAGTTAAACACTCTCCAATAAGGTCAAAATGCTATAAAAATGTACCCACCTTTTCGGATTTAGAGTTTTTGAAGCCTTTGAATACGTTTCCATATGTTTTAAAATGGAAAGTAGAAGGTGTAAGGAAGACACAAGTACCTGGACGATATTCCTCTCCTCGCCAGCGAACAACTCCATATTTTATCTGAAAAATGAATTATTATCAAAGTAAAGCAAAAAAAAAATTGAATTAGCAATTCACTCATTTATTATAATTAGAATGATAAATGACTATAAGTGAGGTTTTCTACCAAATAGTTTTAACTAGAAAATATTGAGTTTTATTGGACATATCAACATAAAATCTAGAGCTTAATTTCATTTATAATTACTTGATAAATTGCGATACAGGACTCCATTAATTTGATAATAAAATAAGTATCTCTTGAGGTAAAACTAAGGTTTAAAACCATAGTATTATTTTTTATTTATTTTAACGAATTCAAGGAAACTAATGACATATGATAGAATATTCAAACCTAATTTTAGTTTTTAACTCGACTTTATAAATCCATGGCTGTCATGAACACTATATTCCCTCATAAAAATGACCATAAGAAACATGGCCCTCTCCAGATAGCATCATAAGTCACGTGCTGGTATGTTTCAAAAATTTAAATTATGTAATGACGTAAGATCGTATAGAGGATATGATGATGACACAGATCATTACCACCAAAGGATAAAATGCACTGCAAAGAAACAACAAGTCCAATAAGAGCAGTGGAACACAGAAGACAAAGACAGAAGAAATGATAATTAAGTTTTCTGAGAAGTTTCATGAGATAGTCATGAGCAGGACAGTTGGTGAAGCTACAAGTGAAAGCAGGTGGAGGGAGGCGCATCAAGATAGGATTGGCAGAGTCTGCTAAAGAAGTGTGTGATAAGCCTGATAAGGCCAATCATCACCAATCGTGAAAGCATTAACCTGCTATACAGGTGTGAAAAGGGTAATTTCCGTATGCGGGAATGGTAATTGTTGAAGAAGGAAAAATAGTGAACTGTTTAGGCTCTACAAGGAATTAGACTCCTATACAACTCCTCGTATATCAGGATACAGAGGCTTAAGTGGCTTGGCCATGTGATGAGGATGAACGAGGAAAGAGTAACTCATAAATTGTACATTAACGTTCCGGATGCTGTGCACCGTGGTAGGCCGAAGGGCTGATGGAGGGATTCTGTGGGACAGGATCTGCGACAACTTAAATTCAAAAGTTATACAATGCAAGTATGATCAAAATAAACCAATTTAACTGAATTATCACTTAAAACTAATATTAATTTATAATAATACATTAATATCATCAAAACATACCTCTTTCTTTTCAGTTTCATCTTCAACTTTGTCTTCGACATAAGGATTTTCAAATTTCTGTTGACGGTAAGTACGTTCACAGGCAAAACAAAATCTACAAAAAAATAATATCATAAAATATTACCAACTACGAACATGAGGTTTTCTATTATTTCTCAATAATTTAATTTTGGATGAGAAATACAAAATTGTTTTTCAAAGCTGAACTGCTTATATGAAATGTTTAAGTTAATAACAATGATTAAAACAGGACATCATGCAGTAATATGTTATTATTTGTATTATCAGACTTTCAGATAATTCACAGTAAAATTAATTTAACAACTACCTGTGTTCGACTGCTTTATTAGCACAAATAGGATCTGGTAATAGATCTTCAAATCTTCCAAATTCTTCATTATATCTGAAAAATAAAAATAAAATAATAACAGCCTCTAAAATATAATAAAAAAAACCTGTAATACTACTACTCATGGAGGGTTTTCGGTTCAGTACTATTTAGGAAAGTACTGTTTCTATACCAATGATTGTGCAAGGTGATTCAGCTTGAATCACGTTCATCTACCAGGCTCTCCCCCACCCCAAGTGCACACTTTTGTAGAGAATGGGTGTTCCCCAGTCGAGTCTTTCAACCTGAGTGTTAACCCATGGCTGAAGTAATTATACTATTCCACCCCTTATTCTAGACTAAAAAATAGGAGCAAAATACCTTATTCACTGAGCTAACTTAGCAGCCTCTATATCTAATTTTATCATAATTGATACATATACATATTTGAAAGATTTGAGAGGAAAATCCTCTGCACCATAAACAGAGCGATCTGGGATCAGAGTACTAACACGTGGAGAAGAAAGACCAATAAAGAACTGCTTACAGAAATTGGTCAATCAATATCCCATGATATTGAAGGCACGGAGGTTAAGATGGACGGGGCATGCAGCTCATAGCAATCCATCTGGAAGCCTCTAACAATGAACAATGAATGCCTCAATAGAAGGAAAAAGACCATGTGGAAGGCCAAAAAGTAGATGGATAAATAGAATCAACAGAGATGCAATAGAGCTGCGTGCAGATAAATGGAAAGAAATAGCCCAAGACTGGCAGAGATGGAGCAGGCTTGTTAAGGTGGCAAAAGATCTGCTTAATTTGTAATACCAATAGGAAAAAAAAAAGTCATACATATTTTTGCTAGAAAAATATTTTAATAAAGGTATCACTGAAATATTCTTCAGAAAATATTAACATTTCATTACAACCTGTTTTTTATCACCCTCATAAGTACTCCCATAATTGGAGGAGAAAAGTGAGTTAAGTTATTCAACTCGTTACCAATTTTCAACTATGAAAATTATTGGGAAAGTCGAGATTAGTTACTACTGCTTGTATAGCTCTTTCATATTTATAACCTGTCAAAATTCAAGCCTCTCAAGGCTGTCATCTGATTGACAGAAAAATTTGAATAGTCTCATCATATAATGGATTAAAACAAAATCAGAACCAAGAAATGTTGTATTTGGCTGACTTATGATAAAATGCACTATTGACTTACCATGAAATAAGGGATGAAATTGAATAATAAAAAAAGGATGTATCCCTGTTTCATAAAGGGTAATAATTTGAATGAGATATTAACATAACGAAATTGAAATTACCAGAAATTCATCAATTGACATAAAAGCATGCGTTTTTTTAATGAAGATATTTCTTTCATTAATTTAACTTATTTTTTTATTTTCGGTTTGTCAAAGTTTCGGGTTCTTGGTCCTTCTTCAATGACAATTTTTTCTGCATTCTGCTTCATATTTTATAAATACATAAATGTAGCAACATTCGTCTCTTTGTCATTTTTTATCTACAATTAACATTTTGTCATAATTTAAAATCATAGTCATTCATCCACCATAAAATTATATTTTTAGTAGATGATGTTGCTCGTTTTTAAAGGCTCCTTCCAAAAGCCTGAAATATTGAAACAGGAAACAAAAAAAAAATATATAAATTAACGGAAGAGATACCTTCATTAAAAAAAAACCAGCATCATCTTGTGACTCATCCTCATAAAATAATAAGTGGAAATATTGTGATTTTTGGCTTGAATATTTATGTACAATATAAGAATTTTTTTTTACTTTCTATTAATTAATCTAAACAATTAATTTTGATATAGTCTTTTTAACTTCTTTTATTAGAAATACTATTATTAGTTTTTAATGAATAGATTCAATTTGAAAATGAAAATTGTGTCTATTTATAAAAATCAAAATATTGCTGTTTACAATTTACAAGAGAAAAGGGTGAGATAAATCATTCAATAACACCTGAAACCAAGATTCAAGAAAACAATAAGATTTATTAATTCAGAAACCAATAAGAAAAGAAAAAGAAATCAATAAGATTTATTACATTAATTTCAGGTTCACCTACTTATGGCCAAATATTAAATTTAAAAAAAAAAGTATTGATGACAGCTTACAAAAACTCTATTTGGAACAAAAAATATTAAATTAACATTTTTTTTTCAAATATGTTTTAAGGAAACAAAGTAATATTCAAGTAAACTATTTCTAACTATAGGAGCAATCTGATACACTAGTAAATATTTTTCTTTGGCAAGATTTTAATTTTCTAACCAAATATAAATCTCAATAAAACAAAGATATTCTTTCAAATGGTTCAAAATAAATTTTTGAAAAACCTGATTATGATTTCAGTTACATTTAAGGAAAAGTGTGTCAAACTATAACAAGATAAAAGTTCAGCCATTAAGTATACATTATAAAAACTGCCATTTCATTGGATCTCTGTTATATCAATAAAACGATCAAAATTTGTAAATTACCTTTGAGAAACATAAAAACACTTTTCATTCGGAACCTCAGAGAGAGCATGAAGATTTAGTCCTTCTGCAGCCCATGATGCAGAATGTTTTTTGATTTGAACTTTTACCACACTTGAAATACCACTTAACAAGGAATTTTCACATTCGTCAATGGCAAAAAGTTCTTGAGGATCAGCAGTTTCTCCCAACGCTGTTTCACTACCTCGGCTAAAATAAAAGTTAAGAATCAATATTCAAATAAATAAATAATACAATTGATCGCAATCAATTAACTGACTAAACTTACCAATACCATTGTACATGCATGAACTTCTGGGTAAACTTATTTTCCCACATATACATAACACGGCCAACTACAACTGGTGAGGCAGGATTGGCAGGTTCTACACTTACACAGTCACCAACATTAACAGTTTCTTCGCCAACCTTAGCAGAACTGGAATAAAAAAATTTATAAACCAACCAAAAATATTAACAATCAATTGTTATTGTTGAGTTACTAGATCGGAATGGAAGCTCTAAAGAAAAAACAAACATTTTTTTTAACGGAACAAATCCACAGTATACTTGCAAAACCATTGTAAGTGATACTGAAATAATAGAGTTACAAAGTTTTACAGGTATAATGTCGAAATCAAACATAATTACAAACTAGACTATAAGGAATGTATTTTCAAATTAAAACAAAAGAATTGCAAATAAAAATTTTTTTTAATTTAATATAAAAAAATCACCTCGCGCGGGCTCATAGGTCGGTGGAAATTCCTTGGAAGTTCCTCCCGGATAAGTCCGATGGACTCGCTGACCAACAATGAGAGGGGCCCTCCAGACTTGCTGGAGGTAGGGGCCCACCAGAATTGCTGGAGGGTGTGACGTAGGATTGAACGTATCCTACTCACATATCTTTAGTCCACCAAACACCACAAATAGTCATGGATCTCCCTAAAGTAAAACGCTCATTATCCGGAGGTAAACTAGTCCCCCATTCGGGTCTCCGGGTTAGGACTGCTTTCGGGGATTCATGGCGCAAGTTGAAATATAGGAATTTAAATATTGGCACGTGGAACGTAAGGAGTTTAAACACAGCAGGGGGGCTAAAATCGATCGCGAATGAGGTAAATGGATTTGGATGTCGTGGCTCTGCAAGAGGTTTGCTGGCCAGGGGAGGGCTCGATGAGGGAAGGTAAGTACAGTATTTGGTACGGAGGAAGCGGGAATCATTGTTTAGGTACCGGATTTATAATTAGGAGTAGATTACTATCCGCTTTGAGGGACGTACAATTCTTTAGTGATAGAATTTCGGTAGCTATATTTCAGGGACGTAGGTTTAAAATCGCATTAATAAACATACATAAACATGAAGTCAAAAGTGAATTTTACGATAAACTCGAATGGGTTTATGATAAACTACCGCGAAACTACTTCAAAATAATTATAGGTGACGCGAACGCAAAGGTAGAAAGGGAAGAAGTTTATATTCCGACGATTGGTAAAGAAAGTTTGCACGAATATAGTAATGATAATGGGATCCGTCTGATAAACTTTGCCATCTCGAAAAACCTGATAATTAAAAGTACGACATTTAAACATAAGGATATTCATAAATATACTTGGACATCACCGGATTCGCAAACACGAAATCAAATCGATCATGTCTTGATACAACATAGCTGGCAAAGCAGTATAATTAATGTACGGTCTTATCGTGGAGCAGAATGTGGGTCGGATCATGAATTAGTAATCGCGAAACTTCGACAAAAACTTAATATAAAAAGAGAAAAGAAAACCGTTTCGATTTTGAGAATTTTAATTTGGAAAAATAAAAAAATTAGAACCCAATTCGAACTAGATGTTAAGAATAGGTTTGAAGCTTTAGAGCTTTTTGACGAGGACCACAAGGATATTGACAAGTTATGGGTAGAAATCAGGGATAATATTAAAGCGGTCGGTAACTCGTGTCTAAAAAAGGAAAATAATAATAACAAACTGTGGTTTGATGAAGATTGCATAAATATGTGCGAAAAAAGAAAAGCCGCTAAATTAAAAGCTCTAAATAATCCTAGCGAAGACAATCTGGAATACTTCCGAACCTCATAGAACGAAACGACAAAATTGCTCAAAAATAAAAAAAGGGAGTATCTTAAAAATAAAATAATTGAAATAGAAACTAATAGAATCGAAAATAACGTAAGAGACATGTACAAAGGTATAAACAGATCACGTAAATATGTAGGGCCCGTAATGTCTGGAATTAGGGATGATAATAACAATATTCTGACCGATCCGGTTGACATATTGAATAAGTTTAAGGACCACTTTGACAATATTTTAAATACGGGAAATTATGATCTGTGTCCTCCTTCTGAGTACCAGAGTGCTGAACCGTTAATAGAAGGACCAAGTAAAGAGGAAGTTGAAGTAGCTATCAGAAAATTAAGATCTTATAAAGCAGCGGGAACCGATAATATTCTTACTGAACTAGTTAAGGCATGCGGGGAAGCTGGAGTTTCTAAAATACATCGGTTGGTTAACAAGATCTGGGTGAATAAGAAATTACCTGAAGAATGGAAAGAATCTATTCTTATTCCGATTCACAAGAAGGGTCCGAGGACGGATTGTAATAACTATCGAGGAATTTCACTCCTTCCGGTATGATATAAAATATTCACTTTAATCTTAACCAGTCGAATCACGGAATACGCCGAGGAAATTATCGGAGACTACCAATGCGGATTTAGACGAAATCGTTCGACTATTGATCAAATATTTTCTTAACGGCAAATATTAGAGAAAAAATTGGAGTATAACGGTATTGTTCACCAGCTGTATATAGATTTTAAAAAGGCTTACGATTCTATTGACCGCCAAAAACTGTATAATATTCTAACCGAGCAGGGGATTCCAAAAAAACTAGTAAATCTAATCAAGATGTGCTTGTCGGAGACACTCAATAAAGTTAGAATCGGTAATAATCTGTCCAAAAAATTGGCTAACGGTAGAGGGAGGTGTGTAATAAGCGATTGGTGGTGTCGGCGTCGAACCTTTGGGTTCGCTAAGCCTTTTATTATTATTATATAAAAAAATCAATGAAATATTAAAACAAATAAATTAATAATAATATTTATTGTAACTATGTAATTGAACTTAACATTGAAATACTTAATTAGTAATATTTTGTTAGAGAAAAATATGGAATAAAAAATTATTTTTCTTATCGAATAATTGATATACTTCATGGAAAGACAAGATATCCTGACAGCAAAGACTTCAACGATTACACGAAAAGGAAGCAGTAGGCTCCATGAAGGTCAATTTCAGATGATAAAATAGAGGGCTTTTAACTGTATAAATTCTGAGTGGTAAATGATAAAAGTAGGAACTGAATCTGAAGTTCTTTAATTTCCATAATATATAAATTAATTTTTAAATTTAAAAAAGTTGTTAAAACTTATTAAAAATTAGAACTAGTCCTAATCATATTTATAAAGCCAAATTTTCAGCTAATTATCATATATTTTCTTTTATCTTCATTTACTTGAAGATAAAATTTCCTCTGCCTCTCTTATCAGATTCTTAGCCATTCTCTAAATGTCCTTTTGGTTGCTTCCATCAATAATTTATCATCTGCATATCCAAGAATTGTATTACTCAATACAATGTACACACCTCCATTGTGTTGTTCTTATTTAACTTATCCAGCCAGCACTTAGTTGCAAAACATTGGTGAAAGTCCATCTCACTACCATACTTCGTTTGTCACTACCATCTACCTGTTCATACTTTGAAAGATTTATTTTTAGAAGTATAAATAATAATTCTTGAATCTACTCAATTGAATCAAATTCTGAAAGGAAACCTCAGAATAGATCTAATTTAGTACAAAAAAGAACTAACAGGATTTAGTAGTTTAAATAGACTACCCAAGACCAGCAAAATCTGTTGAGAACTTGGTTTTCAACAAAACACACAAGTAAGAAGAAATTCCATTCAATGCCAATATGTAGTAAACTGACCAATTGAAATTGCTGGGTTAAGAACATTAACAATGTTTCATTAATACAATCTATCATGAAAACAAAACAAAATCTCCATAATACATCATACTACAAAATTAATGTAACTAACATATAAATGCAATTAACATATATTGGATCCAATTCAAAACAAATGACTTAATTTTAAATTATAAAAATGAAAGTGACAGAAGAAAACTAATAAAGATATAAAATGAAACTAGTGTTTTAAACATTTAAAATAGTGTTTCAAACAGTATTAAAATAGTAAATATTCACAAACCTATAAAAAATTCTTCTTCCATCATCAACAGTAAATTCTCCAATCCATTCAACAACTTTTTTACCACTAGCAGCTCTGTTCTGTCTGGTTTTAACCTCATTTATAGCCATTTCCTCAGCTGCTTGCTGATAACTATCTTCATCCTCTGGTTCTGAATCATCAGCTTCTTGGACAGCCATGTTGGGACATCTATTAAATTATTAATATTAATTTTAGATACAATTAAACTAATTTCAATCTAAAAATATTGCTATCATTTTTTACATGAATTAGCAACTAAAATGTTTGATGCATATTTGTTAACTATTGTATCACTAATATTAATCATTAAAGAACGATAGAAATGAAATAAAGGATATTCAATGTTATCATTATTGCAATAAATAAAGAAATGTTTTATAACTAAAATTTTATCATTAAGAATATCATTTTACTGGACTACATGTAATTATAAGGAGGGAAAAAGTTTTTTTATATGTGTATATAGAATTGTAATTTGCTAAACTGTTTAATCTGCTTAATTTAAATAATCCACAAAAGAAGAATAGCTTTTGTGGATTATTTAGATAGAAAAATTTGTTTTGTGTACTATTCCCAAAAATAAAGGACTGATAAACACTTATTATTTAGTAATGCCACTGAGCAAATTAAAATCTTAAAGTAGTCAGGTATATAGATAAGCAATCTAATGTTTATATCACAGACAACTTAGTGTTCATAATTTATGTAGGAACCACCTCTTAATGTCAGTAAAACAATATGGAGATTATATATCATAATCATACTTTCTTTTAATGCAAGCCTGTTTTCCTCGGCCAGATCCTCCAAACTTAACCATATCAGCACAATGAATACATGTTCCACAATCAGGAAGTTGGCATGCTTCACAAACACCACAACGCTTCCTTCTGGGACCCTTCAGAAACATTTTATAGTTAAAACATGATACATACATATTATTACATTTAATTTATTATACAAACAAATCATATGCAATTTCCTGTGTAATAATAATGATGATAATGATTCTTTAACAACAGGAGAGGAGGAGGAAGGGGTTGCCAATAACATTTTGTAAATAAGGAACTGCATGTTGAATTCTGAAAGAGATGACAGACTACACATTCATCTAAATCACAGAATCAATTAAATGATGATTTCTTTTAACTATATTATCTCTAAGATAAAGTGATTGATGATAACTTACCGGTTCAATTAATTATTTGAACTTACGACTGGTGTATGTGTGAACTTTATATATATATGCATATTTATTAACTATTGTATCACTAATATTAATCATTAAAGAACAATAGAAATAAAATAAAGGATATTCAATGTTATCAGATTGTTATCATCATTGCAATAAAATCACTATTGCAATATATATATAGTTTTTTTTTTTTTTTACTTGTTAAGTTCATTATATGTTTAGTATTTTCTTTCGTAAAGACTCCAGAGTTATAGGTATGGATTAGTGGAGTTTCCAGAAAGGAGTAAAGTCAAACATCCCTAAACAAGCAAGAAAAGGTTCTCCTGATTTGGAAATAAAGTTGGAGGAGACTGGAGAAAAAAGTATAATCCAATCGACCCAATAAATTCAAGAGAATCTCAAAGTTTATTTACAAAGGCTGGAAAAAGGGTTCAATATATAAGTATACAATCATAGCAGTAGAAAAATTCGAAACTTAATAATAATAAAAACACTAGATGACAAAAGATGGCTTAAACTTTCAAAGATGTATTTGTCCCGATCAAGAAAGCATCCATGAGTCACTTACGTCACTGTTAGTGTTCATGAGATGACCACTCAGCTGGTTTTTGAAAAAATCATGGCATAAGTTATTTAGGGACTTTCGACGACTAATGTGGAACCGTAATATATCTTAGTTAAAGCTAGTCTTTCAAGAGAACCACAGGCAGCTATAAGAGATGCAAGCACAGCTGGACCCTTAGAGGCCACTGAATCCTACTCTACTAAGTAGTTGTAAGTAAAAGATACCGTAGGAGAGCCAAAGCTGCCAGGAAGACATCGAATGTTTTTAAAAACCCGATTGAGTCAATGAGGTCCAAGAGAAAAGTAAGCCTACACCCAAGAATGGTTTAACTAAAAACTGGGTGTAAGAAGTGACCCAATGCAGCGATGACACCTAATAGTGGTGGTAAGTTTAAATTTTGAGTAGAGATCAATGGTCTTACTGCATAACTTTAACGTCTCTTGCTTAATGAAGTGCCAGGACTATGGATATACTAAAGTGACTTCAAACTAGGCGTACAATAGGCCTACATGGCCGTGGTGCATTCATGCGGCAGAAAAAAAAAAAAAAACTGTTTATGTATGTTTCACAGCGAAAAAGCAGGACCGATTTAATATTTGTATTGAAAAGCCATATTTTAGTATTTCGTAAAAGAGGTACATTGCTGTCTCGCAAAGCTACACAATAGTCATCCATGGACTGAGCTGCCACAATAATAATGGGCACGCAGTTTGGAGGGTTTTAGCCTTGAACAGTAAATACTAAAAGAGAGTAGGAATAGGGTTACCATGGTAAAAAATAACCTTAGCTTTAATCTGCTAGATCTGAGGTAGTATACCATTGTGTATTGGATTGTGTCACACATTACGACAGATGATGAAAAATACAGAAAGTTTCCTAAACATTGAGTTAAACAGTTGTATAACTCAAAAGAGAAAATTGGATTGCCTTCTGATCAACACACGAGAAAATTGGTCGGCAAAGAAGGGAAAAAATAATAAAAAAGTGTATGAATGATGTAATGGAGGGAACTGCTATCGCAAGAAGAGATACGGTATAACAGGAAAGTTTGGTGGGAGAAAATTCTGGGGATCGCCATAGGTATTTTCCATTAATGACTGGAAGATAATGTAAAAAAAAAAAAATAACATAAAAATTAAAGTTTTAATGAAAAATTATTCTTGCAGTAATGAACTGGACAAAACAGTATGGATTTAGTAAACCACCTTCATTGCATTTAATATGAGGTATTTCAAAACCACAGCTACATTAATTTTTCTAATACTTATTCCTATGCCTTAGTTTGGGTTTTAGGATAAAGATAATTGTAATAGCGACATTAGCTAAGGTCTTTCAGAGAACTAAATATTATACTATTAACCGTTATTATATTCTGTAAATTAGGAGTCTTTCATTTCTAATAATTTCTTTTTTTTTTTTTTGCATAATCCTCAGGTTAAAACAAAATAATTAACTTACTTTATCTTGATCATTCACAGCATCAATTTGCCCAGTAAAAAATGTTTCGAAGACATTCTTTACAAGAGGAGTGGTCGTGGCTTTTGTCCAAGCAGGTTTCTTTACTTTAAATTGTTTCTTTTCATTTCTTCGCATAGCCTGCCTAAAACAAAAAATAAAAATATCTAGTAATTTAAAAATGTAAATGATAAGTCCCTGATAAGCAAGAATATTATATGAATAGCAGGAAATGACTACTGTTAGAAAATCTAAATGTAATTCAACTTTCTTGAAATTACAGAAAATATCTTTAAAATACCTGTAGTAATTACAATTGCAGAATAACTAAAATGAATTTAAAAAAATAAAGAATGTTTTTATAGTAAAAATGAACAATCTATATTATAGATGTTTTCTGAAACTTTAATAAACTATAACAGGTTATTGTACCTCTTTCCGAATGTCACCCCTGCAAGATGAATAAGTGATCTCATGCAAGGGGAAGTGATGAGAGAATTGTCATTATTGTCAGAAGCTGATTCGAAACTTAGAACTTGATCACATACAAATTGTGCATGTTTTAATAAACTCTCTTCAGTTAATTTGGGAAACCCCGGAGGAGGAACAGTTGTCTGCAATTTGATAATGATGTAATTAAATAAAGTCTGAATCTCCATATTTTTATTTCATAAACCTAACCACAGAAAATAATACCTGAATTTTGTTGATTAAGTCTTCAAATGATGGATTTTCTTCATCCAGTAAAAATTCAATAACCAATTTTCCCATGTATATTTTCTCTTTAACACTCTCCATAAGTGGAGCATAATCAGGACTTGGTTCTAATAAATAATATTCTGCATAAGGTGTGGAAAATCCAACAAGCGCCTTTTCACCTCCATCGAAACCAGAAATCCACCACTCATTGATTGGGCCAAGATCCTTTGTAGGAATTCCACCTAATATCAAAGAATATTCACGCAAAAATGATAAATAAACAAGTATTTATAATAAAATAAATAAACTAATATTTATAATCCAACATATGTATTCCGATTGAACAGAAATATTTCACCTACTGCATAAATTATTAGATTACCATCACCACGATAATGTGTTAAAGATACTTAAAATTATATATTTTAAACAATGATCATGCTTAACAAAAGATATTTTAACAGTCAAACTGGTCGACCTACCTTCAGTACCACCATCTTCCTCATAAACTGGCTTGACATATCCCGAAAAATATAAGAAAACATTACGTTCAATCAGACCTCTGTCAATTGGACATAAATGACCATTTTTGTCATAAATACTAAAAAAAAAGAAGAGTAATATGTTAGACATATTTCAACTTCGATCAACACTAATGAATCTAGGGAAATCAAATTTATAAGTGTCAACTTTGAAGAATGAAACAATTTAATTAATTTTCACAAAAATACCTGAAATAAGTAATTTTATTTTGTGGTCGTGCATCATATTCATTAACAGAATCTTCTTCTCCAGTAAAGAGACTTAATTTGGGGTCAGTCAGGGCAATAAATTCTTCAACTGCGTTATGAGGGTGACCTTCATACATTTTTAGGTCAGAATCGCCTAACAATTGATGGCAAATCTCACATTTTTTGGGAATAACTTTTTGTTTAGTTGAGGGAGTTTTAACATTTTCTTTAGAATCATCTATCTCCTTTGCTTCAAGTTTAATTTTCTTTTTATCTGTGGGCTCTTCTGGATCTTCAGGTTCTTCCTTAATAGTAACTAGATCTTCTTCAACAGGCGACTTTCTTTTGGCACTAGTATTCTCTTCGATTGAAGAATCCAAAAATGATACAATGGATTTTTGATCACTCGTGCTCTTGTTAACTTCCTTTGACTTTCGTGTTTCTCCTTAAATTATGGAATCAATGATTAATTGGATAAATTTTTAATGATAGTTTAACAACTTAACAATATATTTCATTACTTACGCTTTGGTGTATCACTTTTAGTGCTTGACTTTGACAGCGATAAAGTCTTTCTAGATGATTTTGGTGTTGAGATTAGAGAAGAACCTGGTTCTGGAGACTTTCCTTTCTCAACTTCCTTTTCTTTCTCCGGAGTAGCCACAGCAATTTCCCTATCATCGACAGAGCCATCAGAGTCACTATTAACGTTCCCTTTAGAATTACGTGCTTCTTTTAATAATGCCACCATATCATTATAATACTGCTCCTAGAAAAGTTGATAAAATAAATTTACTTCCCATAATGTTAAACGTTTTCAACAAAACTAATAAAAATATTACACTATGATACCTCAGGTAATCCAGTCACAGCTAAACGGGCTTGAAGGCCTTCTATTTGGCTCACATATTTTGGATCGACATGAGGTTTTAAAATCTGCCATTTCTTTCTGCAATAACCTTTTTTGGTTATATCTCCCTCTTCATATTCTAACTCAAGTGTTTCCAACCTAGGCACAATGAGTCACTTTAATTTCACAGCTTGACATAAATAAATTTGTTAAGATCAACAGTCAGAAATAAACATACCATCTTGACTGTGCATATTTAAACATACCAAATAGAAAAGAGATAACAAAACTGAAACTTACTGTGCTATCACATCTTCAGGAAAACTAGTAATAATAGCAGGCATTTTAACAGTTTTTTTGGGCCTGCCAAAACAATGTAAAAGTGATGATACAGTATAAACATAAATATCTTAATTGAGATGAGTGTATGCAACAGTTGATCAAAGGGCGGGAGATGTTGGCGCCAAATTTTATCACTTTTCTGATACAGCTATCATATAATCAGCATATTTTGTTTATCTGAAATAACTTATTTATTATAGCTTTTTATAACAACCTATTATTTTTTTCAGATATATTAGATGTTGATAATTTTGAAATGTTTATTTATTTGTGTTATTTTATAATTATTTGTTTTATTTGAAAGGTTTCATTATTCATAATTATTTACAATAGAGTTTATTTTCAAACTTGAACAGAAACGTATAAGGCCATCAATGGAGTAATATTAAACACATTTTTTTCATCGAATTAGGACGAAGTTGTATTGTTGTATTGATGTTTCGCAAAATACCCTCCCCCCCTCTCCACCCGCTAGAACTCAAACAATGTATTGAGTAACTAAACAA
This sequence comes from Nezara viridula, assembly GCA_928085145.1. Taxonomy (NCBI): domain Eukaryota; kingdom Metazoa; phylum Arthropoda; class Insecta; order Hemiptera; family Pentatomidae; genus Nezara; species Nezara viridula. The sequence continues at coordinate 99,904,707 of OV725079.1, forward strand.
ATTTATACCACCGAAATCAACCACAATTTGTATTAATATGTCAAAATTCTTTCAATACATCGCTATGGTTTTATTTATTACTACCCGACCATGAACTACACAAGGGTCAATCTCAATAAGCATTCAAAATGGCCTGGAACCTGGGCTCAAAGTGCTAATTCAATTTGTTTCAGTTTTTATGTCGCGATGTTTTTTTGTTATTTTTTTGCATTCTAAAAATCCTCTAATAACAAGATCTGCACATCATTTGTAAGTTTAAACGAAATAAAGGAGAGCTGCAGCAAACAAAGCTCTCCCTTGAGAACGGAGATACCATCGATTTAGCAAAGGTTGGTGAGAATATAAAGTATTTAGGATATACGTTCTCGGGAGAGCTGGACTGTATGAAGAAGTGGTTACAAAATTGAACAACTATTTCGATAAATTAGTAAGCTCTTGCCTTCTTAAACCGAAGCATAAGATCAACGTTATCAACCAATACGTGTTCCTGAGACTTGCCTATTCAGACGACGCTCCTCACAAAGATACGTCCTGCGATATTGGAAGGAATTGATACAAATATTCGCAGGAGTATAAAGGCCATTGTCGGGCTCTCATCTAATACATCAACGGCGATGTTGTATTCACTGAGGGGATATCGAGGATTGGGACTGATCCGCTGTCAATGGGAATCTCCTTTGCAGCATTGGACCATTACCCAGGGACTGTCAAATGTACCGGATGCTCTTTCCAGTCCACATTTGACTACAATACAGAAATCGCCGAATGTTGAGAAAGACTTTGAGTGCATCAGGGCCACCGAAATGTGAAAGCCCTACGACAGTCGCCAAGAAAAAATTCTTTTGAATGGGCCAACTGCAGGTGGCAAGGCGTTGGAGTTTGGCATTTTAAAGAAACCCCGAAAGCTAATAAATATATATATCAAAAGCAATCACTGTTGGGTTCAGAGTAGATCAACGTTTTAAAACTCAACATCAATCACGCATCTTTGCATGGAGTCCCAGAAGCTAGTGGACAGTCGAAGGAAGTTGGTTCCCTCTATCCTAAGTGCGGCAGAGTCTGAAACACCAGCCCATATACTGGGAAAATATCCCAACAATTCCCTCCTCATTACACGCCAGCACCATAGAGTCAAGTTAGAGTTGATGAGGCTCCTTAGAGAAAAAGAATTCACCTGCTTCGACCAGGTCTATTGCATCGACAGTGAAGGCTCCATCAGCTGTGCGGATATTGTTGCATTTTCCAAGACAGGAAAGACAGCTCTGATCTTGGATCCAACTGTCTGCTTCGAGAGCAATGACCTCGATCAGGCGGAACGATATATGAAAAGAGAATGAAAAGAAAAGAAAACCATATATGATAAATGTATCCCTTTCCTAAAATAGAAGTTCCGTGTGAACTTCGAAAAGAGAGAGTTCACTGTGAGAGGCTTTCTAATGTGTGTCTCGCGGAACGATCCGAAAAAGAACAAGGAGCTTCCACAAGGAAGTAGGTGTTGATGTTAGGGTACTGGCGATATTGGCAGAGAATATTATTCTCGACTCCCTGGAGATCATCCACTATCAGTTATATAGTAATTAACTGAGAATTTATGATATATTTTGTCATTTATCTATTTATTTATTCAATTTATTATTATTTTTTCTTTGTCTCGTCTTTTTGTCTATATTTATAGCATTGCGTTAATATATGTTTGTGCGATTTGGTCTCGTATTTCCAGAATTCGAATACCTTCTTGTTTTTGTTTTTATTTTGTCAGGAAAATGTATATGTTATATTGATAATCGTTTAATGAGTACATCAGTGTATATGAATAGTGTTAAGAAAAGGGAGGGGAAAAAAGTGATATATATGTTTCTATAATGACGGAATACTGTAATGTAGGAGCAATGTCCATATGGATTGATCAGTATGCTGTATATAAAGCAACCCTATGTAGTGGGGCAGCATTACTTTCCCTAAAGTATTTCGCTCCCTAATAAAAAGTTAATAAGAATCACTAGTACTGTATTACTGCACTACAAATGCTTCACCTCAGGAGTGCCCATCCCCCGAAGGTCGATGGCACGTGAACTCTCCCTTTTTTCCAAGATATTTTATTGCTCTCTTCTTCTTAATAACAGTGCAAGCTAAAGAAGAATTTAAAAAATGATAAGGGGTATAAAATTACCCTTTCAGTGGTCTGTTCTATGTTTTCCTCTTGTCAATATTATTATGTCAAGCCAATGTTCCCACAAAAAATTGAATGAACTGCCTCAAAATGGCGTCCAAAGATGGCGGACTGACGACTTTGACGAGAGTTAGTTTTTTAGCACTAAATATTTTATTACATAAATAATGTACTTTGATATAATTAATTCTATGCAAGGAGGCATTTGTTTAATTTTAGGTTCTGTATTTTAAGCGAACTGTCTACATGCATGTGAAAGTAAACATCATTCGAAGAATGGTGGCCCACGTAGCCAGCAATAATTATTTCTTTGTGCAGTACAGAGGATACAATAAAATTCCAAAATTGAATATTTGTTTTATGAACCTTTTTAGTGGTTTCTGGTTCTTGATTAGTTAAAGAATAAAGTTGTTCTATAATACTCCAAAAAGATATGTTCGGACTTCGACAGAGGGAACTTGAAATATGCTATTGTTGCCAATCAAAAATTGTTTGTTCTGGGTTAAATTTAATTTTTGTTTTGGGATTTGGTTATTTGGTCTCATGAGACCTGGAAACATGTACTTCCGTTGAAAGCTTAGATTCGAAAATTTTCACGACCGCAATACTGTCCCTTATGTATATTTCATATATAGGATGGATAAACGAAAGTAAAAACGTCGCACATTATTACACAATGGTTTATTATTTCCAAACAACTATATATCAATAGCAACATTACTTTCCTTGTAACATAAGAAAAAATAAAATAAAAGGTGATTTCTAATACTGTCCTAAATATTTTTTTATTTCATCATTAGTAACTTTCTAACAAAAATAAAACGCATTGTTTCAGTTGATGTAATACTTTGATGATATTAAAAATCAAAACAAAGGAAATAAGCTTTGCAGTAAAACATATATTTTTAAGGAAATTTCATAAAGTTTTAAATAACCATATACAACATCAACAAAAAAGTGGATACTTTTGAGTTATTCGGAAATTTAATTTTACGACCCCTCGTAACTTTTTTTCCAGCTTCTTTTCGTTGAAGTATGTTATATAGATAAACTTTAAGAGTTTCGAAAGAGAAGACTTTATTCGATTTTTGATTTATATGTATCGTGTAACGTAATCCTCAAATTTTGAGGAGGGTTAAGTTTTTTAATTTTTCGGACGATTACAGTGCTTCATTATTGAAAATAATAAACCAAAATATCTTCATGATAACGCAAAAATGGAACGGATTAATTGTCTTTTATTATTTATTTCCACCCTTTTCAGATATTAATCTCCAAAGATTTCTCCACCAATTTCTATAAATTTAGCTTTCAGGCTCTCACGTTTTCTTCTGTACTAAAAACTCGGATTGCTTAGTGTAGGCCTGATCATTCCTGAGTTTGCTGCCTGTATCTATTAAAATTGTTGTCTCGTATATTGTTGTTTTGTAATATTTGTATATATATACAAATAACTAATGAAAATCTGTTTAATTGTGATAACAAACAAGTATGAGATTAAACTTTTTATTTGATAGCAACAAACGCCAAGATGACATTGTAAGAATTGTGTAAGAAAGGATGAATAAATCTCTCATAATTTAATACTCAAAGGTAAATTATATCGAACCATAGTATGAAAATAAGGATTAATTTACTTTTTTTCTATTATATTACTATTTTTGAAAGCACTTTCGTCCCAGTGGCGCCCATACCCCACAAGAGCGATGGAGGCCCATATTCCCCAAGAAATTTTACTGCTCTCTCTTCTTAAAAATAAGAAAAATCGTAGCTTTTATTTTTTCTCATTCTTTGGTTTAGAAGTTCCTTAAAATTGAAATCCTACAAAAATATGGTTCCCTCCAAAAGTCCGTAACCTTCTGGAATTGTGCCTCTGTATAAAATTTTGATGACTCAACTTGCGCCTCGTAACTGTGTTATGAGCAGCGTGGTTTGCCTAAAGTGTGTCCTTCGGTTAACATAGCATCATAATATGTTAATGAAGCCCTTCCCCAAAATGGGAAAATATAACTATGTTTTATCAAAAGAAATATTAAAAAATTATCTCTCAAAGTATTATTGTTCGTGTAATTAATATGTTAAATAGACAAATTTAAAGAAGGAGAAGGATGGTTGGGGTGATCAGTCAGAAATGAAAAGGCAAAAATAAATAATAATATTTATTTTAACATTTTCCGACGTTTCGACCTGAAGTTCAGGCCTTCATCAGGGCTAAGAAAAGAACCAGATAACAAGAAGAAAAGAAACAGATAACAACTTCTGTTCATTATTCACGACAATCAACCATCAACCCACAAAGATAAATTTAAAGGGCATCGAGAAGAATACTTTAGCCCAGTTTCATTAATATAGGTACATCTGTTCAGGCGCTACAGCACGGGCGGAACTACGGGGGAGGGGGACTTTCGGGCTGAAGCCCCCCCAAAATGGTAAAATATAGCCATGTTTTATCGAGAAAAAAAAATTAAAAAAGTATCTCTTAAAGTATTATTGTTTGTATAATTACATATAAAAGGGCTTTAGGAATCACTTTAACTCCATTTCATATAGGTAGTTAGTTTCTTTCCTTTTTTTCCAAAGTAATTATCGTTATTTTTATGAAAAAAAAAAGATTTTGGGCTGAAGCCTCCCCCAAAATTAAATCCTGGATCCGCTAGTGAATGAAGCTGTTTAGGTAGGTCAGTTCTAGTCTAGATAAACTTATATAGTCCGTGATACAGACTCTTTACCATTGAATTATTAACACCCGCCTAGAACTTAGTGAATAGCTTTATCTCATCGTAACTGACAACTTTTTTATTTACGAACATTCTCGGAATTGGGACTTCAACCTGAAAATCGGCAAACTTTGTTTATTTAATTAGGTAATAAGAACTTATGAACACCCATCTGCTTTCCACTTCTGGCCAGGTCTGGTTCCATTTGGGACCCTAGGCTACAGTCTGAAATGGGGTCCCCTTATCAGGACAAAGTATATATTGTTCTGCTAAATTATGATAACCTAATCGTGTTCCTTGTACCTATTTATTTAGAAAAAGCCAATGTTCCAAAAAAAAGTGAACGCACTGCCACAAAATGGCGGACTGACGACTGGTGAAAAGGATTTGAAATAGATGAATGTTTTTTCTAAAAGAAAAATCGTGTAGCGAGATTTCTCCCTGAACAATGGATGTTTGGCAGAGTTTTCCTAGAAACAGACGAGGGCTTCATGGTAAAAATAAAGGACAGAAAAGCAATAACTTTATTAGAATGTATTAAAAATAATATAGAAGAGAGAAGCACCATATATTCTGACTGTTGGAAAGGATGCAATATCCAACAACTTAATGAAGCAAAGTATAACCAGTCTGAAATGGGGTTCTCTTATCAGAACAATGTATATATTGCCCTGATAAGGAGCGATATGTATATACATATATATATGTGTACATACCTAAAAGTGGTTTCCAGGAATTCAAATATATAAAACTATTCTTTAGAGGGTTAAATATAACACAGTAGTAGATAAATACGAAATCTTCGAGCTCTTCAGAATGGGTATCTGATAATCTGCGGAAACAAACGAATACAAAGCAATTATTTTTGGGGCCAAATATACAACGGTAATAGGTAAATATAAAATAACGATATTCGGGGTCCTTGAGGAGACCTCCAATCATTTTACGACGATAAAAAATTACAGAACACCACCAGCGGAAATAAACGAATGTAGAACAATTATTTTTGGGATACTAAGAAAAATTGAGAAAAATGATTTTGGACCCCTCTCGGTCCCTCAGCGATCGCTTATTAGCCGGACATAGCCAAATGGGTTCTGTTCCACTTAAATTGTAAGATACTTTGATGAAACAACCTAGAATAAAAGTGGCCTACAAAAATACTGAACCGTTTGGAGCGACTTTAATGGAGAAATGGTCCAACGTTTTTGTAGGCCGCTTTTTTTTTCTCGATTTTGTGATCAAATGATCTTAAGATTTAAGTGTAAAGCAAATTAGTATATCAATGAGTTTTTAGTACTTAATTAAATTGATTAATTTAATGAGGAAACACTCCATTTCTGAGAATTTTCTAAGTTGTAAAATTCCTAGGTTACCACGGGCGGATCTACGGTGGGGGAAGGGGGTTCGAAGCCTCCCCCAAAATGGAAAAATATAACCATGTTTTATGGGAAAACAATTTTTAAAAATACCTCTTAAAGTATTATTGTTCGTGTAATTACATTTAAAAGTACTTAAGGAATAACTTAAACACCATTTCATAGAGGTAGTTAGTTTCTTTCTGTTTTTACAAAGTAATTATTGTTGTTTATGAAAAAAAAAAGGTTTCCCACTAAAGCCTCCCCCAAAATTAAATCCTGGATCTGCTAGTGTAGGTTACTATAGCATGAATACATTCACCAAGTTTTAGGCTGATGTTAATAATTAGATAAAAAAGGGTCAGTACCAGGGACTGATAGTTTTAAAAATAATTTTAAGTGTTACTGAAGTTACTTTCATTACTAGCTATAGTAGCAAGTAATGTAGAAGTAACATCAGGGCATAGAGTTATATAAAGGAGGTAGAGGAGAAATATCAGCAAGAAAGGCAAAAAAACTAGAGAAAGGTGTAAGTGGTATGAAATTCATACAAAAATAATCAATTATGATTTCGTTGTTTATTTAATCGTTTTTAGAATAATATTGGGTATATTTATTTTGTTTAATTGCTCTAGTTATTTATTTTTTTAATCTGCCATGTGAAGCCTTCTAATTTCAATTTGTTATCTTTCAAAATAAAAGCACAGAGAAAAAAAAAAAAATTAAATTTAAACCAGAACAAACAATTTTTGATTGGCAACAACAACATATTTCAAGTTCCCTCTGTCGAACTCCAAACATATCTTTTTGGAAAATTATAGAAAAACTTTCGTCTATGTATTAATATTTTCTTTTCAATGATAATAGTTTCTCATACCTATTGTTATCTGTTTTTTTTTTCTTAGTCCTGATGACAGCCTGAACTGCTGGCTGAAATGTCGGCAAAAATAAAAATAAATATAATTTATTTATTTTTACATTTTTTTGACTGAACACCCCAACCAATCTTCTGTTCAATAATGAAAAACTTTATCCTTTAACTAATCAAGGACCAGAAACCACTAAAAAGGTTCATAAAACAAATATTCAATTTTGGAATTTTATTGTATCCTCTGTGCTGCACAAAGAAATAATGATTGCTGGCTACATGGGCCACCATTCTCCGAATGATGTTTACTTTCACATGCATGTAGACAGTTTTCTTAAAATACACAAACTAAAATTAAACAAGTGCCTGCTAGCATAGGATTAATTATATCAAAGTATCCTATTTACATAATAAAATATTTAGTTTGAACAATTTTACTATTAAAATAAAAATTAGATGTTCAGTATGTATGTATTTTATATTCTTCACTATTTTATAAAAGAAGAATATAAATTCTTAATGCTAACAAAAAAAATTATGTGAGCATTAAATGAGTAGTTGGAAAATATCATGAGCACCTATAATTTTAATTATAACTATGTTCTTGTAAAGTTAGAAAATTTTTATTTCATATATTATAATTCTTTTTTTTTTTTTTTCGGTTGGCTCTACAGACCTTGTAGATCTTTAGCCGCCTGAACCAGCCTTCTCCTTTCCAGATTGTGCCATGAAGCTCAGCCGTATCTTTGTTTATCTTATCAATCCATCTGGTTTTTGGCCTCCCAATTGGTTTCTTGCCTACTACTCTGACATTCATTGTTGTGTAAAGGTGTCCTGATGGATTGCTACAAGCTACATGCCCTGTCCATCTTAACCTCCTTGCCTTCATTTCACGAGATATTTACTGACCCGTTTCTTTCAGCAGTTCTTTATTGTTCCATCTCTTCCATATGTCAAGGTTCTGGTCCCATATAGCTCCTGTTATCTTATGAAGAACTTTTCTTTTGAATCTCTTCATTCTGGCTTCTAATATGACGGTTAGAGTCCAGGTTTCACAACCGTACAGCAGAACTGGCACTGTACACCCTTACTTTTAGATTTCTGGAGATTTTTCTGGATTTCAGTACCCTTGAAAAAGAGAAGAACGATTTGTCCGCACTTGTTATTCACTGGTCTACCTCTGTTAGTTGATCATTTATTGAGGTTATTGTGAAGCCGAGGTATTTGAATCTGTCTACTTTCGGGAATGACTTAGAGTCCACGCAGATCATGTTATTAGGGTAGATGTTTCGGCTAACTATCATGTATTTTGTTTTATCTACATTGACTTACAGTCCAATTTGTTTTGCTTCTTTTAACAGAGTCTGAGCGAGTCTCTCAATATCTTCTTGATTACTTCCGAGGACAGCTATATCATCCGCATATGCTACGAGATTTTGTATTTTATTCCGATGTGCACCCCTCCATCTTTGCATGATGTTGTTCTTATTACTTTCTCTAGGCTTAGTTGAACAGCATCGGCGAGAATCCATCTCCATGCCTCAAACCCGTTTGAACTTCAAAGGCTTCAGATACTTCTTGTATTAGTTCACTTTTAATGCAATGTAATATAGTAATAAATTATTATTTAATTTTTAATATTCTTTTTTATATCATAACTCTGGTGATTGGATGATAATTTTCAAACCATTTATTTTTCTACTAAAGATCAATGAAACAATTTAATCCTTTTTAAAAATAAAAATAGAACTTCAGTGATGGAGCTCTGCTGCTTATGTTTTTACCAATCTTCTAAGCACACAGTTTAAATTTTGAAGGGAATAGCATATCAAGCTAACATATTCTATCCCAATTATCTCATTCAAAATATAATGTCCAAAAGCTTTAGTATCAACAATTCATAGAACTGTAGTCAAAGATAGTCATAATGCAGACTTCTGCACATTATTATACTTCAGCACTTTGATAACAAACGTTAGTACAAAATATAATCCGTCCACTATTTTGAGTTATCCAGTTTGCATGAAAAACAATTACAGTCCATAGTTTTATTAAAAGTGATAACTTGGATGTTATTCACTTTGTAAGAATCAATATTCGAAAATAATAGCTCTGAAGCAAAAAGAATGAATAGACTTTGATTCTTTTGAAATTATATGTGATTACAAATGCAGTGTGGCTTGCATGGTACAAACTTGATGAAATTGTTTCACATGAAGGGTGCAGCGGGAACATCGGCAATTAAAGCAGTTTTTCTAAATATACTACTTTTTTTAAATTATAAACTAATTTTTTTTAAAATTCTATTGATTAAGTAATTTTATTTTAAATTACAGTGAAAAAAAATTTAAATAAATGAGTTGGTAAAATTATCGATGAGAAATATTTTATTCAACAACAAACTGAACACAATTTTATAAGATCTAAATATTAAAAATATAAGTTTGTACATAAATCAGAATTATAATTCCTACTTGCATATCAAATATAAAAATAAAAGAACTTAACATGGTGAAATAAGAAAAATAAAATTATAAAAAAATTGTGAAAAATTATCTTAAAGCTAACAATGTTTGGGAATGGTATGTCCAAGCAAAGAATATATTAAAAATAATTATAAGCTAAATAATTTAAATTAAAATTATATAAAAAATAAACTAACAATAGAACAAAAATAGGTATTTTCCAATTAAATATATAAGGATGAGCCCTTAAAAAACAAAAAAAAAAGAACTTTAAATTATAGATCTAAATATATATATTATATTATTTATTTGATTTTTCTTAATATTGTTTTTAAATTATTCTTTAATAAATAATATTAAGGAAAATTCTAATATAAAAAAAAAGTATAAATTAAACTTCATAAAGTAGCAGATAAATATTTCAAATATTATCTAAGGACGCAAATGTTTGAAAAATAAGTACATATATTGAAATATATTTTATAATATGAAAGTACAATTAATATCAACACACTCATTGAGATTCAATATATGTCATGATTTGAAAAAGAATAACAATAATATTAATTTCTTTCACTTTTACACACACAAAAAAATAAATCTAACTCTATAAAATTTGGTATCTTAAAGATTATTCATTCATTTTTTTCTGTTCAAATCAGATCATTCATTCATTTTTTCTTTTATCAGACCATTCCTGATGCGACTTAATCAATCATCAGCTCAAAATGGACACTTCCTCGCCTTTCTTTACGATTGTGAACTATGTTCTTTGCCCAGGCTCTGCATTCAATGTTGATCAGTATCCCAGCTGAAATCAATTATTTTTAAATTATAAACATAACTTGTGATAATTATTGTATTTTGAAATTTTAACATATACATAAACATTAATCGGAGATGAGGATTGGCTGATGAAGAGTCAGCCCACAATTCTTTCATAATTGTGTTAAATAGAATTTGTTTTCCCCACAGAATTATAAATTTTCATTAATAATTTTGGACATCAAGGAATAAATTTGGTTCCATGTCTGTCTACAGTGAAATTTATCTGACAAGCATATCACAAGCCTACTAACACTACTACCGTTATTATAATTTTATGAAATTTTCAGGAAATAGGCAGGTGGGAATTTTAATGGTCTAAATCAATTTCACACACCTATATTTAAAAAACAACTCGTTTGATTTGGCTCAAAGTTGGAGGAAAAAAGGTACTGTATCAATTATATTGATTATTACCTACTATTTTTCCATATCTATGCAAAAATATATTTTCCTTGCTGTGTATATATTTAAAAAATGGCTTGTTCGATTTGGCTCAAAGTTGGAAGACTACGTTCTGTTACAGATATCCAAATTTATTTTCATAAATATACCTTTATTTCATAAATGGCTCGTTTAATTTGAGCAAAAGTTGGAGGAAAGTAAGGAATACAACATTGGAACAAATTAAAATTGTATGTTTTTTATTATCCTCATAACCATCTCATCTTTGTAAAAAAGGGCCAATGTCTGAAAGTTTGAGTGAACTCTATTGAAGAATATACATTGGTGATTTTTGTTCCAAAAAACAGAAAGTAAAAAAAAAAGTTATTTATAAAAATAAAAATAAAATTTTACTCACTCTTAGGTCTTTGGAGGTGAACAGCAACAAGTGGGCTAAGATAACCTTCAGAGTTTTCATATGGAAAATAAAATCCAGGAAATCCTTGCCTAGGGACATAATGTACAGGGCCTAGATTTTCAACATCAGCTGGGCTTTCACCTTCACAACTCACCCATACAGTTTTAAGCTAAAATATTGAGACAGTCAATTTAATATTTAAAGGAAACAAAATAAATAAAAAAAAGTTTTCTTTTTTCTAGTCACATTTATTCCTTTTGTTACCACAATATCAAAATTTATTTAAATAAATTTTAGGCCATTAGTTACCAAAAATTCTTTCTATTGACATTTCTTCAATTTTTAATGGTTTGAGTTATATACATCCGTTTTTAATCTTATCTTACATCTTTACTTTAAATTCAGTCATTGTCAGTTTTTCATTCTTAGGTTGTACAGGTAATCATGTCTGATTTCCATAGCTTTTTATAAGTAACTGTTTAAAATGAGATAGATAAAATAAAGAGGCATAATAGATTTGAAAGTGGCTCCAGCCATAAGTCATGAAAATAAAGATAATTATTGGTGACTATTGGCGTAAAATTTATTTAAATAATTAAAAAGTTTTTAATTATAATCAAATTAGATAACTAAAAATAATTATTCATTTTAAAAATAAGTATCATGAAATAGTAAACAATTTCAAAGAAAATATTTTTCACCTAAATAATCCTATACTTACATAATTTGAGGACCTATTGCCCTCTCCTCTGATAAACTCCTTCAATGTAGTTGGCATTTCTTCAGGTAAAGACTCGACATCATCATAGTATTCAGGTTTCCATCCATAAACCTATTAAAAATAAGTAATATAAACATCTGAATTATATTCCTTAACTTCTTAATTAGTAGTAATTACTTATAAAAAAAAAAACTCAAGTTTTCACTTAATTTATATGTTTCTGGGTCTCAAAAGTCCAATGGTAATTTTTGAAAATATCATTTGAATAACCATCTCTTCTCCCAAACTTCAGAACCAACCTTAATCTTTTACAACGATGAGCTGAAGGAAGGATTGGCGTTGAGGACGGTATTATTTTACATTTTTCTGTAGGCCTGTGACTGAATACTTTTCGTCACCTCTACCCACCACTTTAACTTTAGCCTTTTTGTTTAGAATATAGTTCTCAACCTTTTTTATTTTGTTTTATATCTAAGTTTTATACAATTGATAGAAAGGCCACGAGATACTTTGAAAACTGAATTCATCACAGAGCACAAGAGAAAGAGCAAGGCTCTCAATTCATAAGGAGTCCACCATTTTTAAAGGGTCAAGAAAAAAATTTAGAACTACATAATGGTTAGTTAAGAATAATTAAATGTAAATGTAAATTTTCCAGGAAAAAATTATCTGGGACAAAAAATCAAGTAGTGAAAATATGATGTATAGTTACTTGAAATCAATCTTATACTACTTACAGTTTTCTTTATTTTTGTGATTAGATAACTAGCATAATTTGTAGACTTTTTTTGAGCTTTTAACTGTTTTTATTTATTAAATCTATTATTATAAAAACACAAAACAATTTCACAACCTTCAGAAGTTTCAGTTCAAAATACTAAGATCAAATTAAATCTGAAAAAATATTTAAATAATTTAAAATAGAGAACCATTCAGACTTCTGGCGATTATTTAAAAATGTCCAAGAACACGTTTTTCATTCAAAACTCTACATGAAAATACTTTTTAGAATTTGATGAAAATTCATACAATAATTTTGAACTAAATAAAAAAGTATCAAAATTAGAAGGTGGTATAAAAAAAAATGAAGTGAGAGAGAGAGAGAGAGAGAGAGAGAGAGAGAGAGAGAGAGAGAGAGAGAGAGAGAGAGAGAGAGAGAGAGAGAGAGAGAGAGAGAGAGAGAGAGAGAAGATATTAATGAACAATAATGTGTTTAAAAAGAAAAGTCAATAAATTATATTTATAACTTTAGAATTATAACTTGATGTTCTTTTAGCTATGTTTAGTAAATACTTACTCGATTCAACTTTATAAAAATACAGGGAGCCTGATAATGGTAATTATAAAAATTTTCAAAGGTACAGGGATACCAAGACTTAACATCAACTCCACAAACTTTGCCAGGTGGTACTGGAATATCAAAATCACAATGCTGAATGTTCGCACCACGACCTGGAGTTGAACCTGGTTTTCTATAGTCTAAAATATAAAAAATAGAATATAGTATCTAACAAATATTAACTTAAAATAAACTTTCATTGAATAAATAGATTTTTTTGGTTAGTAAAATTAATCTAAATATATTGAAATTGAAAAATGATTTGATCATGTTAAATTTATAAACCATAAAATTGGAACCTAATACTATTAACTAATGGAAGGCAAATTCAATAATAATAATACAAGATAACTCACCTTCAAGAAAGTTTTGTAAAGTATCGACCCAATACTTGTAATCATCCTTCCCTGTCCCTCTATACCAAATGAGAGTGCTCAAACTGTTGGAGTCATTTGGCATTGGTCTGAACCCCATTCCTGAAATATCAATCAGAGTTAATATTTAAATGGATGGGCATGATCTTTTAGGCTAACATAGTCCCTACTAATCCAGGTATTGATATCTTTAAGAACAAGATTATCTCTTAATTAGACACTGAATGATGTGGTTGTTATTTTAGTCAGAGTGAAGAAGTAATGAAGAAACGCATTGTCATAATATATATCAACTATGTTACTGGGTAGTAAAAATAGACAATAAAAAAAAAAAACACCAAATGCCTTAAAAACAATGTATTTATACTTTAAGTAGCATATCCTAATGAAAAATAAAATTGAAATTTGCCATATAAATGTACCTAACGCACACTAACTGATACATCAACCATTTCACTTCAGTTATAATACATAACTAACACCCTTTTTGAAAGTTTTTAAACATCCTATTTATCTCTAAATAGCATATAATGATGAAGAAAAAGAAATAATAAAGGTTAAGACATTACAAGGTCAAGAAGAACAAAGAATTTCCTGTGATTTGCAATAATGAGCTTATCAGCCTATACTACTATAAAAAGAATGAAGAATGAAGGAATAATATCTTCTTTATACTATCGTATAAATAGACATCTTTATTTTGAAAATTCATATTTCATAATCAATCGAAGGATTTCTGATTCTTTGTGAATAATCATTCTGAATCGAGATAGTTTCATTCTAATAATTCAATGATGATTTATAATTATTAATTCATTTTATTATTAATTTCTCCATTTCTGTATATCGATTTTAAAAGATTTTCATTGGTAAAAAAATGTTAGGATCATGAATGATTTTTCGAATAGTTGATTGATAAAATATAACATGAAGTACTTTTTAAAAATTAAACTTATCACTTCAATTTAAATAAAATAAATTGTAAAAATATATATACTCCATACCAATACAATAAAATAATATACTATAAGGCAATAAAATATTCACCAGGACTGGTTCCAATAAGTGACTCTTCCAGCCTGTATTTGGGTATCCTGGGATCCAGCGTGTAATAGAGAATCAACATGAGCAGACCAAAGAGTGCAGCCAGAACTGCATAAAATATTATGTAGAAAAGCAATATTTTTGCTAGAAAAAAATAAAAATAAAAATTATTAGTCTTATGAAGATGAATAATAAATTAAATAGTAACAATAAAGTATTAGTTATGGATATTTTATTGACCACAGTATTAATTGCATTAACATGACTGAGTAAAATAATCATAATTTCTTGATTTAAACTATTAAATTATAAATAATAAGAATATGTCAGTCTGAGAAACATATCAACTCAACAAATATTTCAATGAACATCATAATTAAAACAATAGGCAATTACAATAAGTAAACTTTAAAATAATTCAAACACAGATGAACAAAACATTTTTTACACTACGAAAAACTGACCAAAATAATGTTGCATAAGATATTCATAAAGTGCTTAATTCAGTTTAATCTAGATTAATTAATATATATAACATACACTATATCTTTTTATTTAGATGTATATAGTTTTTATCATTATTATTTATTTTATTTTCATATTAACTAGTGTTCGCCCAGTGGTCGCAATTCGACCATAATCATTAAAAATTTTGAAGAAAACAAATAATTAAATAAAAAATAAATTGAATAAATAAAGAGTTAATCACAATTCAAAAATCCTCATTTAATCATAAAAACAAAATTTCAATTTCAATCGAGTTTAAACTACTTAAAATTATTTATAAGTAATACAAAATAGACTCATTCAAAAATATTTAATTTCCATTTTAACTTATGTGCTTTATCATCATAATAAATTAATGCTATGATTAAGCAAGTAAAAAATAAATTTAAATTAGTAATTTCAATTTAATTTAAATCAAATTTTATGTAGTACTTCTCTGTAAACAATGTTCTTTTTGAATGTTCGGTTATTGTTTAGTACATAGGCTTGCCCATTGCCATAGGGAATATAAATTTCAAAATTTTAAACGAACGTGCTCGACTTGCTGCCACATATAATTGTAGATGCGAAATTACTGGACGTCGCAATAATACACAAATTTTTCCAAAACTTTGTTCCTGCGATTTGATTATGGCCATAGCAAATGCAGCTATTAATAAGAATGTTGTTCTTTGAAATTCGAATGGATGTATTGTCTCAGAAAATTTAAATTAATTCTTGGAATTAAAATTCTTTTATTTAAAGTAGCTCCGGTCAGTACTTCACTCTCATTCGTATTCCATTAACTAATGCTTGTGCAGTATTTAAGTTAAGAATGAGCACAACTATAGAATTTACTTTTAAATTTAATGTATGAGGTAACATTCCACTAAAATTCAATGACATCATCTCTTTAAATAATAGTCCCAATTACTTCATTAAATGTAAAGTTTTCGATTTATCAAAAACCAAAATAATGGAAACCGTCTTAGCAAAAGAAAAAGTACTAAATGTTTAAAACTATATATCTCTGCAACAATTAGTCCGATTTCGATGGTTTTTATTTTGTAAGGAATTCAGAAAGCTTTCAAATAAATATTGGCATTATAAATCAAAAATGTGTACTTTTTGAGTTATTCGCAAATAAAATACTGAATTCATCATAAAAATGTATGCAGCTTGCTTTCGGTGAAATAAGTTACATTAAAATCATTGCAGTCGTTTTGGCGCTACAGTATCAAGGGAATCACGTTTTTTGGCCGCCATTTCGAAAGGAAAGGCCTGATAATAAAGAAACGTATACAAAAACACTCCTAAATCTTATTGGGACGTTTTGCCCAAAATTTCAAAGAAATCGGTAAAGAACTTTCGGAGAAGCTGTTTTGAACAAACTACCATTTATATTTTTATATACATACACTATTTCATGTTTTTATTTATTGATAACACTAAAGCTCGTCAATAGCTATCAAACAAAAAAAGAAGGAAGAAAATCGGTTGAATAATAGAGAAAAAAAGCGGCTGAACCATTTTGTGTTTGCTTATTTATATAATGTTTTTTATCAAGGTACATGTTTTAAATAAATAAACAAAAGAATGGTACTTAAGTTTATAACTTTAGTGTTAAATATTGGATACCATAACATCAACGATTATTATGAACATATTTGTGAATTCCAAAATGTCATTCAAATAAACATTTTGTTATAAATATGTCAGTTGTGATTCTGTTTTTGTTTTTCAAAAATAAATATATTTATTTACACTGTTACACTTTCAAGACTTATAAGTCTCTTCTGTGCTATGGATCAGAATAGGATATTTTCTCACAAAAACTAACTGCACACGCACGGGCAGAAGAATTATGACACACGGGCGGATCTACGGGGGAGGGGGCTTTCGGGCTGAAGCCTCCCCCCCCCCCCAAAATGGTAAAATATATCCATGATTTATCGAGAAAAATATTTAAAAAGTATCTCTTAAAGTATTATTGTTCGTGTAGTTACATTTAAAAGGGCTTTAGGAATCACTTAAACACAATTTCATACAGGTAGTTAGTTTCTTTCTTTTTTTCCAAAGTAATTATCGTAATTTTTATGAAAAAAAACAACTTTCGGGCTGAAGTTCCTCCCCCCCAAAAAATTAAATCCTGGATCCGCTAGTGTAATGACATACATATGTTGTGTTATGTACTTCAAATAATTCCGGATAGCATCTTTTATCACTGATATTGACAGTTTGAACCAGTGGTCTCCATTCTTTTTTGCATTGACAATAGGTTTATGATTTTGAAAGTATTTATTGATGACAGTTTTCCAATTTGATGCTTTTCCACTACATAAATGATAAAGTAAATGGGCTTCTATTTCAATCAAATGCTCATTGATGTTTCCTCCTTTGAAAAATCCATGTATGAAAACTTTTGCTGGCCATTGCACTGGTGTTGTCATTAAAAAAAAAAAAAACTTTGGGGAGATAACATGTTAAAATAAACCAATACGTCGAATTTAAGGTTAAATATTGTTTACGTATGATCTCAGTATGAAAGTATTCTATTGGTAAACAAACAACTCCAACAAAAATAAAATGAGAACAGGTCCAGTTAACTAGATGAAATTGTTTGCCATAGCCGACCGACAGTTGACACCCATTTGTTATTGGTAAGAGTCCGCAGCTTGTGTACCTGGACCAAACATGTCGGTTTAACCAGTTATTTCAGTTCGAGCTCTTCGTAATTGGTGTTATCGATCGACATAATCAATAAGGAAATTGTTACTTTATTCTCATTTTCAATGATTTGATATATTATGTATTATAGATAATATTATAACTGAAAAAATATTTACTAAGAATTTAGTAAATATTGTTATAGAGTTTGATTTTATCTATAAACTCTCTTGTAGTAAGTTCGGGTTGCTTATGGCGGAATTAGAGCACAGCCCATTTGAATAAAATCGTCGTTAATAAAGTTAGCAAGGTTGGAATGATTATGTAAATTTATGAGACTTGGTAACGAACGAATTCAAAGAAAATTAATTATCATTGGACACAGGGTTAAGTGTCCCAGGGATAGACCTAGACGTAGGTGGAAGGATTGTGTTTGTTAAAGCTGATTCTCTGAATTCAGGTTCTGACAGGATGAAAGAGAAGGAAGGAACACACATCAAACGTTTTGTGATCTCTCATCGTTCTTATCTCATTTATATTAGTTAAACATAGTAGGTTTAAACTATCAATTGCAGTGGTAAGAGTTGCCAATAGGTGAAGATTTGAGTCATCGGCTTCGAATTGTTCGCTGAGCCTTTTATAAATAATCACAGTTTTGATTTCATAGTAACAAAAAAAGAGAAACTGCAGTACTTCTTATTTCAAAATGTCATATAAAATGCTCATTATGTGATATAACTCATTCAATATGAATGGGACCAAAATGAATCAGAAAAATGAGAGATCGCAATATTTATGATGAATAGTCATAAACAACCGGTTTTGAATTGGAAAGTATTTTTTGGTCATCGTTTTACATTTTAATACATAACAACATAAAGTAAATTGATTTCTACATCTGCGTTTCCCCCTTGAACTTTTTCACCGAAGAGATATCTTGGGAGTGAACAACCCAAGATGATTCAAGAAGTCGGCGTTGGTCACCAATTCAGTCTCATTAAGGTGACGTGGGCGACATCATTTGTTAGTCTTCTCATACAATTAACTAAGGTGCCATTGCAGGCCTAAATTCCTGTTTGGCGTTACTACACTTGTATGGATTCTTTTCTCTCCAAAATCTCTTAAACCGTTTTATAATTCAATATACTCATTAATTTTGATTAAAATAGATTATTCCAAAGAGAGCGAGAAAGATTTAATAAACAGTTTCTTCTGTTGTTTTTGTTCTTGTTTAGATTCTAGTTTATTAAATGGTAATTTGAAATTAATTAATTCATTAAACGTCCTGGATGTTTTAAAAATTGTTTCTTGGATCCGAAGAATATGTAGAATACCTAATCACTAAAATCCAAAAGATAGTGAATTATTAATGGTTTGGGGACAAGCAAACCTTGGAAGGTATGAATCTAATGAGGGCTATATAAATATATATATATATATATATATATATATATATATATATATATATATATATATATATATATATATATATATATATTGCTATGTATTGAACATAGCAAATAAGTTTTTAATATTATTATCTGTCGAAAACAAAGTTGAATGAAAACGACTTCCGACATTCGTCAAGGGGGAGAGTAGGTAGATAAGGACCGACTTATACCTGGATCCTGGGGAAGTCTTAAGCAGACCCTACACGGTAATTCTTGAATGAACGTCACAAGAAGTCATTATTTGTATAAAATAATAATAAATAAATTCCCACCCTGGATATTTGTATAAAATCTACCGAGAAGGAAGAAAAGAGGGCTTATGCGGAATTACGGCCTTGAGGATGGGTCTTATGTTGGTTTCAGGCCTTGAGGATAGGGCTTATGTTTTCTTCCGGTTTGGGGACTGAAGCCTTGGTCCTACATAGATCACACAGATGGGCGCGAGTTTTGGACCTGGACTTGATAAGATGACCTCAGATCAGGAGATGCAGCGATGAAATCTACTACTTACACCACGTCACATACCATAATAGCTAAGTTGTAATTCCCAATAATAATGTCATAATATTTCATAGCAATAATTCTCTAAAAAACACATCTGAAATCATACCTTCACAGTTAATTATTAAATTCATTGAATCACGTATTTAGTTTCTTGTAAATATAATTTGCATATATTCATTATTAAACATAGAAATAAATTAAGTTTTTTTAGTAAAAGTTATTTTAATTCTGCCACCTATTTATATCATGATGATCACAGGTAATGTTGGTAATTAGAAAATAAACACAAATCAGCCTTTGAGAAAAGAGATCCAATTAATTAATCATGGACCAAATATATTATAGATACAAATTTATTTTACTATTTTTGTATTAAATAATTCTGGGTAATTATCATCAATAATAAAATTAAATACCCCAAAACATAGCAATATATAAGATAAAAACAACAAAAATTATGTATTTATTCGAAATTTAGAAAAAAAAAAATCCCCACAACATGTGAAAGAGTTAACCAATTGTAGAGTAATGCACAGGTAGCTGACACGCAGAAGGAAATTTCTTTGAACTTTTACATGTAAAAACTTAAATATAGATGTTATTAAATTTTTCTTGGATTCATCTTATTGAACTTTTTCTCACCTTACCAATACATATTTCAAATCCATCAAAATTTTAAACCTAAGGTATATGGTCCCTTTACCGATAGATGGTTGTTCCTGGGACAGTAAGTGGACCGCAAGGGACCTTCCTAATTTGCCATTCATTATTTTGTTTACGATTTCTATCAAGACTAAATCAAAGCAGACAGATATACAAGCAGAAAATAAAGAATATATGAAAGAGCTGTAGAAGGTCCTGAAATTTTATTATCCCCATTTTCGAGGAGGATGTCAGGTATTAGTTGACTGTAAACTACTGGTGCTTTTACCTTATCATGGTCACAGGAAATGAAACCGTTTGTGAAGAGACGATGGAGGGGTGAACGAGTTTTATGAATGAACAACCACATGTATACAAAATTGTCTCAATGCTATTGTTAGAATGGAATTGAGTGTTTTTTTTTTTCACTGCTTACTATCTTTACCGACAAGTATTTGATTATAAAAATCGTCGGTACTAATCACGGGCGGATCTACGGAGGGAGGCTTTCGGGCTGAAGCGCCCCCCCCCAAAATGGTAAAATATAACCATGTTTTATGGAAAAAAAAATTCTAAAAATACCTCTTAAAGTATTATTGTTCGTGTAATTACATTTAAAAGGACTTTAGGAATAACTTAAACACCATTGCATACAGGCAGTTAGTTTCTTTCTGTTTTTCTAAAGTAATTATCGTTATTTTTATGAAAAAAAAACTTTCGGGCTGAAGCCCCCCCAAAATTAAATCCTGGATCCGCTAGTGGTACTAATTAAATAAAACATCAAAGGAAAATCGAAGTAATTTACCTTAAAATGTACTATGCACTTATCTTAATATTTTATATATATTTTCATACCTTACGATTGTATACGTTAGTTACATATTTTAATTTATATAATACTACGGAATTTTTGTTTATATATTTATTAGTAGGTATGCCTCTAAATCACTTTAGTAGATCTTACACTTCTTAGTATATATTTGTTAGCAGATAACAAATTTTTTATCTTATATAGTTCTTTTGTTGCTTATATATTTCTTTTTGGTAGTTATATACTTATATACTCCTATTCATGAAGCTATTCACGAAGTTATAGGTGGATGTTAATAATTTGATAAAAAGAGGTCTACACCACGGACCAGAGATGGGCAAATGCCACTCTGAGTACTGAGTACAAAGTGTTTTACTCAAATACTGACCTTTTTTGAGTACTAAAGAATTTAATTACTACTTCCATACTAGACTGAAACGACAAGAAACCGCTCGACGTTTCCGACTACTTCAACACTTACTAGACAAACGCTCTAAACTTCCAAATAATTACAAAACTCATATACATGACTATAATAAGGCCTATTTGGACTTACGGAGTTGAGCTATGGGGCTCCACTAAACCATCGAATTCCTCTCGTATCCAATTCTTACAATCCAAAATCCTTCGTAAAATCCTCAATGCTTCCTACTTTGTTACAAATAAAACAATCCATAATGACCTTAATGTTTCTTATGTTTTGGATCTGGCCCAATCCAGATACCTATCCTTCCATAATGAACTTCAGAATCATCCCAACCCTCTCGTTTCTTCAATCTTGCTTCCTCTTCAATTCCTGATAAACCTCCGAGGCGTCTGAAAAGAAGATCTCCCTGATCTCCTAAATATCATGAGAGTGCTACCATTTTGTAGTTTCTCAAAAAGTATTTTCACGTGATTATATCCATATGTTCAAATTTACTAAATTTATTTCTTCATTACAGTTGTAAATATCACTAAGAAAAAAAAATACTACTTCAGTTGATGTCAAACGATTAAATGATTGAATTTACAATAGTGATTACATTTGAATAAAATACTTGGTACTCGATACTCAGAATAGCATTTGCCCATCTCTGCCATGAACTATTATCTTGTCTTTCCTCGACGTTGATGAACTTATTGTTAGACCGAAACCTTAGCATAAAGGAAAATATTTGGTTTTTAATTTTTCAATGTGACTGCCACTTCCTAATCATATTACATACCGTCAACTATTTATCCATGGTCTATGCTTCTCCAGTTTATAGGAATTATATATTCCGAAATTCAAGTATTCAGCTCGGTGTTGAATGATTGGAGTTGCATAATTTATCTTTAGCTTAAAGGCAATAACACTTTTATCTTATCGAGAAAAAAAAATCAACAGCATTTCGTGAATAGAAATAATTTGATTGAAAGGTTTGAGATTTATTAAGTTTAAGCTCTTTATGTTAATGGAAAAATAAAAAAAGGAGGCACATAACCAATGAGTTTTAGCGATGGAAATTTGTAATGAAAAGAAAGTAATTAATGATGAATGTTGTTGAGTTATGGTAAACTCGTGGAGACAGTCCCAGAGAATCAGTTGAGCTATTTTTAGACTATTACTACTGTAGTGAAAGGTGTGAGGGCTACAGTTTTTTTTTTTTATGTTGGACAGTTAACATATTTCCGGTCTTGACTGCATTGTATTCTTGTTATTAATAAAATAATAAATATAAAGCACATCACGAATACAATTAAATATATTTATTTTAAATATATCTATATATTTATTTCTTCACTGTCATTAAAAACACGCACGAACAGTAACATATACGAAAATAAAGGCAGAAGGTTGGATACAGGATAGATGGAGTGGAAAAATATATTTTTCTGAAACGATTGTATCACATATTGTTACTTATTTAATTTATATGCATACATATCGACTATAAATCAGCCATAAATTCTTATAATTATACATTGTCTCATTGTGGCTAATTAAAATATTTTCAAATAAAAAGTACCTAAAACACCCAATTTACGTTGCAACAAACGTAATAAATAGGCATTTTAATAATTAATTTGATATTCTTTCTCCGTTTAAACCACAAACTGTTTTCGAACAGATGCCAGTCCAATTCATCCACTTTCGAATTAACAAAGAAGCAATCCAAACAATAGTAATTCCACAAAAAAATAATCGTTACATATTTCTAACTATTCTAATAATATATAATTATTATCAATTTAAATATATTCAAGTTTAATATTTTAAAAATAACAGTGATCTATGTTTATAAATAACGGGCTGCTACATACTCAGTTTTTATATTGAATACTATACAAAACAGATAGGCAGGTGCGAGTTCACCGAACCATGGATTTCAGTGCAGGGTAGGGATGAAACAGAACTGCCATACCTAATAGAAGGTGAAGCCCGTTCTAAAAATATAAATTGCTAATATTTTTATAAGCCTAATAATTGTTTCTGGTTTTTTAACTCAAATTTATTTAAAAAAAATTAAAATAAGCAACATTCTCCAATAATTCATATTAATTAATAATAAATCTAGACGGTTAAGTGTATACCGCTTCTGGACTATACAGTTATCAAAGATGATAAGTAGAGATATCACACTTTGAATAGGATAAAGTGTTAATAAAAATAATTGTGATTTAATGAAACAAAAAAAAATTATGTTAAGGAACGATAATGAAATATAATGTTCAGTGTACTTCTAGCCTTAATACTTATAGCCTTCCAACAGTGGCTGATTGTATTATTATTCAATAAAAATAAAAAAAAAAAAAAAAAAATGTTCAGTGTGGAACGACGTTAGCTGAAGACAGGAATTGAAAATAATTTTTATTTTTCTCATCAAGTGAACAAGTCATGCATGATGCGACTTTTATTTTTACTTTCACTTACCTATATATGTAATATATAGTAAGAGAAAGTATTGCGATCGTGAATATTTTGAGTTTTCAAATGAAATACACGTTTTGAGATCTCAACCACGTGAGGGCTCAACTTTAAAATCGACATAAATTTCAACAATTTAGCTTCCGAAAACTGAAGAATCGATCCTTATATCGAAGAAATACGAAAAAAAGCATATATTTATAGTAAAATAATTAAATTGGTACAGGTTGGTTGGGAGTACGATTTAACAGCAGTGACACAAGATTTCAGGGGAGCAGCCCTAATGAAGGCTAAAAACGTCGAAATATCGGCTAAAAAATATATTTATATATATGAAGCCTTGAGCACACACCAACTTTAACTAATTCGTCTACCGTTAAGAATATCTCCACGATAAAAATGATTAAAAACTAACACAGACTATTATTTTTATTGCTTGTTTGACGCTAAATTTTAGTGAAACAAATATATAAAAAATCAAATCGTGACTTCTACCTTTTTACTTTCACTTACGTATATATTTTTTTTTTTTTTGGTCCTCTTCCTCGCCGTTAAGGCTATACGGGGTTTTCCCGGGCCAGGGAGAGTGGGCGGGGATTTAAAAGACCCCCGGCACCGGGACGCGAACTCGTGACTATTTTTATATCTTTGATTCATAGATCAGGTTGCCGGGCAAGACACTTACGTATATTTGAAATATATAGTAAGCGTAAGTATTGCGATAGTGAAAATTTTCGAGTATAAGTTTTCAACGGAAATATACGTTTTGAGATACCCTGAATCGAAATGACCAAGTCCCGAAAAAGGGTCTGTGTGTCTGTATGTTATTGTTACTTAGGTAATGCTAATTGTTTTAGGATATTACTTTTTTTTTTTTTTTTTTTTTTGTTTATTGATAAATATTACAATCTGTCTCAATAAAGGACAAGGATATTACTAATGATTAAAAAAAAAAAAGTTTAGTTCATTAATTGTAATCACCTTTTATTTATTTTTCTTGTAACTAGGAAAGTAATGTTACTATAGATGTATAATTGTTTGGAAACAATAAACCATTGTGAAATAATTTGCAGCTAATACATATTGTTGACTGGTTAATATTAATTTTTAGTGTTATTATTTGTTGCATAACTGTGGTAATGTCTAATAGTATATCTTCTGAAAGGATATATTATATATTTTTTTCAGATGAAAATTTAAAATATATGTAAAATAGATTTCATCCCTGAAGAGGCGAAAATTTTGATAAATTTAAAATATACTTTTTTAATTGTTGAGACTAAAAAAACCTTTTTTCTACAGATATTTAATAAAGTATCTTTCCTAAGAACATCTTTCATAAGAAATAAGTACCTAAATTTATACCTTTATTCACAGTTCTATATTTTAACACTGCAATCACCACCTCCGGAATCAACTTACTCATATTCTGCATAGATAACTTTTTCAACTCAAAATGACATCACTCAAAAATGTCATGTATAAAAGCAAAGAAAGTTGTGTGGTTTATAAAAGCAGATGGAGTGACTAGATTTTTATTGCCTACCGTCGATATATTAAATAGACATTTTGTAATTATAATGGTCTTAATGACTTGTTGTCTGTAAGCTTTAAGCTTTAGCTCCGTTTAAAATGCATTTCAAAAAATTTTATAATAGCCCAGCATTGCCAGATAATAATTTCTATTCAAAGTAGAGCGGTAAGTGAAAGTTGTGTGTTGCGCGCACCAGATTTTTTATTTCGCAAATATAAGTCACATCGCGAATTTTATTTATTTATCTGAAAAAAATATATTTTCAAGAAAAAAATGTTCCTCTTTTCTGTTAATTTATCTTTTACATATAATTTTATATACATATTGGTCAGATTAGAAGAGAACATTTATTTAAAAAACTATACTTAAGTAGTAATCAATAGGAGTAAATACAGGGCAAAGTATATTTTTCTAAGCATAATAAAGTCCTGAAAAATAGTCGTTAGACTATTTTATTTCATTCCAACTCCATTAAAAAAGAAAACAATCAATATTTGTGAGGGTCTATTTAGTAAAATAGGAAATCGTGTCATTAAAAAAATAGTTGAAGAAATAATCATGATATAATTAATTTTTTTTTAAATAACGCCTATCGGTTTGGAAACTTTTTGGTGGAATTTTTTCATGGAACGGAGTCACGTATATTTATACTTTATTATTTTGAATTGAAAATAAATTTTTGCAACTAACATTAAAATTAATTATTATTGGAGTCACTATGAAACAGAAAGTTTTAGATAGTAAATTTTAAAATTAACGATTGTTTTTACCATTACTGTCTCTAACATAATTTCTTTGTATCCCATAGAAAACAGAGGCAGTATTTTTACAACATATTATGAGTGATATAATTATATTAGATTAAGTTTTTGTAGACGTTTTATTAAGCTATTCGTGAATAATGAATTTCAAAACAGTATGATGGCAGCTATTACATTGATTTTCAGCACATTAGCACTGGCAAAACCAATTATTCTGTCCTATGGAGCATGAAATGCATGAGGGGAGAGATTTTCGCAATACTCTTGACCATTTTTATATTTTCTATTGAGTAGGGAGCAGCCTATAGGGCTATACAGGACCTATAGGAACCCTTTAGAGGAGGAAGGGTGAACAGGTCTTTGTAAAAAAGTGCGTTCATTATTAGAGTAGGGAGGTGCCCTGGTGGTTCGATCAACGTTAGATGAGGCTTCAACGTTCTACTACGCCTTTGAAATTAATTATAATTCTTATATTTTAAATTTGTTTGATATATTTAGTTGTTTCAAACTTATAATTACTGTACATTTTATTTGTTTTATGAAATGCATATGAACTTATTTTCACTACACGGTAGTACAGAGGGTATGATATCCATCTAGTAAGAGATAAAGAAAAAAAAGGTAGAAAACAAAACAAAATAAAATTAACCTCTTCTAATGGATGAGTTGAATGCCAAGTATGAATAAAAGAAAATACATCTATAAGAAATAAAATACTTCCATTTTTCGACTCTCAGAAGCGGTAGACTTTGATGCATGAGCAGATATAAAAAAAAATATATATGAAGAAGTGACGAATCCCAATTTCGATCCTTAAATTCATTCAATAAGTTAAAAATCTGGTGCGCGCAACACACAACTTTCACTTACCGCTTTACTTGGAATAGATATTATTTTCTGGCAATGTTGGGCTATTATAAAATGTTTGAAGTGCACTTTAAACGGAGCTGAAGCTTAAAGCCTAAAGATGGCAAATCATTACGACCATTCTAATTACAAAAAGTCTATTTATAATATCGATGGTAACCAATAAAAATCTAGTCACTCCATCTACTTTTATAAACCACACAACTTCAGTCTCTGAGCCTTTCAGTTGACAGAATGAATAACTCCAATTTCAACATTTTTTAGTAATGTCATTTTAGTGATAATTCTAGTTGAAAAAGTTATTTATACAGACAGTTAGTAAGAATTAAGGTATAAATTTTGCCTCTAAGGCTATTTTGCACCAGATAGGTCTTTAGCGACTATAATAATGGATTAGTATACATTAAGCAATAGTTGAGTATTAACTATCTAACAGGAGGGATACTTTCCAATGGGACCACTTATTAAGAAAAATGTTACTTCAACAGTCGTAGTAAAATATGAGGCTTCATTGATTGTGTATGTTGAATATATTATGATAGTACTACATGGTTCGCTATAATGTTATATAATCAACATGTATCGCTGATGTCGGTTATTATACATTGAATGCATAAGCAACAAGGGTATCTTTATGAGAGTTCTCACTGAACTAGTAGTGTATATAACATGCCCCAAATTTAAATATTAAAAAAACAAACATGAAATTCCATAATTTTCCAATTTTATTTTATATAACCTCCTTTTTGTCAAATTATTAAAATCCGTCTGAAACCTCGTAAAAACAGCTTTATCTCATCGTAACCTAGAACTATTTTACTTACGAAAATTCGCGGGATTGGGACATTTTCAATCTGGTGATCAGCAAACTATGTCAATTTAATTAGATAATACAATAAAATCTCGTAAATAATCATTTGCTTTCCATTTCAACCGTAATAATTTGAGCACAAAATCGGAAAAAAAGCGGCCTTCAAAAATATAGAGCCGTTTCCGTGACACCCCCGAAATGTCAAAATAACGGGGCTATATAGGACAAATGGTCCAATATTTTTGTAGGCCTCCCTTTTTTCTCGATTTTGTGAACAAATTATCTTACGGTTGAAGTTGAAAGCTAATTTACGAGTTTTTATTGCAGTACCTAATTAAATAGACAAACTTCGCCGATCGCCAGGTTAAAAACGCCCCAATTCCAAGAGTTTTCATAAATAAAGTAGTTGTAGGTTACTATTACTATCCGCTATTCACGAAGTGTCCCGGCGGATGTTAATAATTTGATAAAAAGGGGTCTGTACCATGGACTATATTATTTTATACCAAATTGGACTATGAATTGTACTGTAAAACTAGGTGTAAATACCAGGTATATTGATTACTCGATAAATATCAGAATAAGATAGAAGTATAGTGCAATAATCGATCAATTGAAATGAAATGGAAGAATAAAAACAGAGTGATAATAACACAAAGGAAACATTTTCATAAATAAAAGTGAAACAATATCTGTATCTATAAAAAAAAAAGTTTATTATCATAGCTAACAATAGAAGTGATGGGACTATTTCACATCGCATTCGATTTTAAGCGGTTCCCATGATTGCCTAACAGTCATTTTTGTTTAAAAGACATATTCAAAAACAGATGGAAAAACGGAAAAGGGCTGTGTCAGTACTTGGTATTTGAGTTAAGCATATAGATCAAATACAATGAGAGAATTTACGTGAAAAATTGTCCTCCCATTTGATGTTTGGGAATGAAGTCAATAAAAGAAGACGTGAAGTTAATTTTTCAAAACCTAATCGACGATACGGCCAATTATACAGACTACTGGCTAGAAAATTTCAACTTTTAATTGACAACAAATTACTGATCTACAAGACAATCCTGAAACCTATTTGGACCTACGGACTTGATCATTGGGGGACAAAAAATTTTCTAACATCAGACGCATCCAATCCTTTCAGTCCAAAGTTCTCTGAACAATAGTCGATGCTCCGATCTATGTAACCAACAAAACCTTACACCACGGACCTTAATATTCCATTTGTCCTCGACCTTATTCCTGAAAATTTTTCCAAATTCCATCAGAATCTTATAAATCATCCAAGCACAATCCCTATCTATCTAGTTTCACTCATCCCTACAATCCTCCTCGAAGGGTGAAGCGACAGCGGCCCAGAAATCTTTTGTAGTACATACCTTGGAGTTCTGGCAATGGCCAGATTCTCCACTCAAGACATGAGTGTATGCGACTAAATTGGTCTCTCTCTCTCAAACTCCACTGGCTTTAGCACCAGTGACGAGGTTGAGAGAGAAGCGCAGCGATCTCTTGGAGTCCTGCTTTTCCTTCTATAGTTGGAGGTAGAAGCCTGGCTTGGGGTTCTCCGTCTGATTGTATATATTGTACATAGGTATGATTGTGTTTTTCATTTACTTATCTTTAGGTTATTTTACTTTTTTATTGTACATAGTTTTTCATTATTAATTAGTTATTATTTTACTTTTGTTAATTTTATATTTTCTGTAAATATGGTGTGAATGTGTTCATATATCACTATAATTATTGTCCACGTGACAGATTATTTTATTTCTAAATAAATAAATAAAAATTTTTTTTTTGTTTTCAAAATATGATAAAACTTCAATTTCAGTAAAGATGGAATTTGATTCGATATTATAGCACTAATTTTGGTGTACGGACCGCAGCATTTTGTTATGTAATTCAATCGAACAAACTCCAACCAACGTTTCCATTCCAAACCAGAGATTGCAATGGAATTTTAACGTTTATTTCTTATCAGTTTCGGCATGACTGAAATCTGTATATTAATTTTTTTTCTCTGTTACATCGGAAAAACATTTTTTTTTCCTAACAACTATTAAGTAACGGTTTTAAAGAACGATAATCCATTTTGACAAAAAATCAACATAAAAATGGTTATTGAGCAGCATATTCTTAACTAGTCAAATAAAAAACACATAAGAATTAAGCAATTTGTTTAAGATAAATAATATCTATAATCTAAGATCAATTATTGCCTATTTGTAATTTAACCAACTTTGTTTAAAAAGAATTTAAACGAATAAAAGTTAAACTTTTACCTCAAACTAAGAACTTTAATACAAAAAATTTCCTAAGAACTATTTTCATTTTCCTAAAATGTTTTAAAGAAACTGTGAAAGTGAAACTTTTTCGGAAATTTTTTCCTCACGACTCTGAAAATAAAATATTAAATTTCATTTAAAAAAAATGTTAAGTAACTTGTTACATCGAGGTGTGATTTGGAATATAAGCTATATACCAACAAAAATACTAATTTTTGAGGGAACCCTCAAAAATATAATTAGATCGGAATTGTTTTTCAATTGGTGACAAACGTATGTAGTATCAACCTAAAATAATCTACACATAATTAATAATAATTAATTAGCTGTTTTATGTGTGAACTTCGAATAAACCTTAAAACCGCAACTCTACAAAAAAAAAAAAAGTTGCTTAATATAGATTAACCTGTTTTGAATTTACAGTTCATCACTAGAAATAAATATAGCTACTGTTAGTTCCAAAGGTCGTATGTAAAAATTGAGTTTTGTACAGAAGAGAAAAAAACGATTATTTCTTTATGATTTATTAGTATAATTTCATAGTTTATTTCTCGCTGCTATTTTCATATTTAAGAGACTACTTAAAGCAGATTACAAAATGTCACAGAGAATAAACATGTAAAATTGTTACATACGATTTTTTGCACTAACAATAGCGATATGTAAACAGTTATTTCATTAATTATAAATCAATAATTTTAACAAGTTGATCACGATAACTATTTTTCTATAGAGTGATAAAATAAATAATTATTGAAATGAATGAATGAGCGAAAATTATTCTCGGTGGTTCTCCTCCATTTCAAGAAATACACATTGCTAGGTATCGAGGATGGTTATATCGTCGATACAAATGCTAACTATTGAATATTAAAATCACCACTCTAATATCTTTATCAATTCAGCCCAAAAAACAAGGCTGTTTTAATCTCAAATATCTGTTTTTATTAATGTTTTGTTGATTTATTATTCGTTGATTAAAAATATTTAATTTAACAATTACAATCAATAGAGTGCAGGATTGAAATTTTTTCAAATTTTCATATTCGATAGTTTGCATTCGTACCGTCGATATGAATTGTCAATTAACAAAAATACCGACAACCATCTTAGAAAGCTGTAAAGATAAGACTAAATTTCAAAGATCTATGAATGAAAATTCTGTATTCTGTATACAATTACAGGAGGTCTGGCCCCGTTAAATACATTATTACATAAAACAAGAATCAAAATAAAGTACTATACAAATATAGAAATAAATCGAAGAAATACTTTTTTTTTCATGAATAAGATGAACTAGATATATAAATTGTGATGTAAAAAAACAGAAAAGGAAAAACAACTGTATAACAATATAAATAAAAAGTATCCCCTTTGAAGATATACAAAAAAATAAAATAAAATAAATACACATTCAAGGAATTTTAAAAATAGCAATATTTATTCCTACAATACAATGTAGCAGATCGCAACAATACATATGCTTAACTTCTTAGTCGAAGATAACAATGTCTTGTGGTAAACATAAACGTAGACATAAATATTGCTGGCAATTTATCATTCATAATGAATGATCTTATTTTAAGGCTTTCTACTGTAAAATAATCACTTAACTTTGTGAGGTTTTCTATCGTTAACAAATTACCGAGCATTGGATTGTTGTCTTCTGTAATATATTTCCCTATGTAATGTTTCCTCAAGTCTTTATACATCGGACATACTATTAAAAAATGATATAAATTTTCTGGCTTTTGGAGGTTGCATATAGTACAGTTCCATTAAGATAAAATGTAAAAGGTTTCGTTAAATTGGCTGCCCGAAGTTGGTTGACTGTTCTATGTTTGTTTGTTCTTATGTTTAAATATTGTTCTCCGTGGCTTAACTACTCATGTTTCTGTATTCTGAATTATATTTTGAATTGACGACTGAATTTATATCGTTGAAAATGGAGTGATTTTCAGATCTATTTATGTCTTTGAGGTATATTTGAGCAATTGCAGGATTAGGGTCATTATCGTGTTGCATTTCGTAGATAAGCACTGTATAATTTCGTAGATAAGCCTAAGGTTAAACTCTACATACGAATGTTGTGAAAAAGTAATGGGGAGGTCCACAACATCGCCTTAAGTGAATGAGGGATTATTCCTTTTTATAATATAAGGATTTCTCCGCTTTTTATAAAGGATTTTGGTGAAAATATATTTTGAAAAGGGAAGTGGAAAGAGAGCCCTTCTGAATGCAAACGAAAAAAAAAAAAATGAAATCGGATGAAACAGTGCGGAGTGGAAGATCTGGGGAAGGTGCTCGAAAGAGGATTCTGTTAGGTGAGAAGGAAGTAGTTGTCTAAAGAACTGGTAACACCGAAGAATATAGCCAAAGATGCTTGGAGAATAGATGTGGGACGAAGAGCCTGGGATCTGCAGAGCAAGCGGAAAAGGAAGTAGGACAAAGAGCAGCAGGCTAAGAGGGATATCACAATTTTTCAATCAGGCACCCACCGGCAGTTAAGTGTTAGTTACAATATTCACTCAGTAACTATCTATGTCAAGTTCGTTTAGGGAACCAATTCAAATAGTAAATTCAGACTTTTAACATTCACAATTTCATAGTTTCAGATATAATTATAAATCTTTGATACCTCTTCACCGGATACCATCTTTTACATCTAACTCTATAAGATGTAAAATAATTTTTAAAAAAGAGACTATCATATGGTTAGCAAACCCGAACAATTAAAAATATATAATAATAGGGAGTATAAAAAAATAAGAGATCTTTTTCAACCAAATATTTGCATTATTATTTCTTTGATATACACCTAGACGACATAGCTTGTTGGGCTAAAAGGTGGAGAATAAAAATGAACGAGTATAAGAGCCAATTTGTTTCATTTACACTTAAACATGACTCTTGTCCTCCAGTGTTCTTTAATAATATCGCTCTACCACCTTCAAAAAGTGTATGATATTTAGGCCTCTACTTGGACAAACGACTGACATGGACATACCACATAAAACAAAAAAGAAAAGAATCAACGATACGGACTTCTTTCTAGGCTACTTGACAGATTCTAAATTATCTGTGACTAATAAACTAACTATTTACAAAGTCCTTATTAAACCACTTTGGACATATGGAATCGAACTATGGAGAACAGCAAAGAAATCAAATATAAAAATCATTCAGTCATTCCAGTCAAAAGTCCTTCGGAAAATTGTAGACGCACCCTTTTATATTTCAAACCTCACGTTATACACTGACTTTAACACTCCTTTCATCACGGCAACTGCCACTGACCGCTTTAATAATTTTCATGACAGACTGACTCTAAATTCCAATCCACTTACTCATGCTCTATCTACTGCCACAAATCCATATAATCCGCCCAGAAGACTGCTGAGGCGCTGGCCAAGAGACTTATTGCATTGAGCTACTTGCTGCATTATCTTTTCTTTTTGTGTGTTATTCTGTTAATATGTATGTGTTATTTTACTACTGTTTTTTTTTTTTTTCTCTATTTTGTTATTACTATTTTTTTTTTTCTTATGCTATCATTTCTTGTTCTTGATATCATATTTGCTGAATACCAATGTAGATGGCAAATTTATTGTGAGCCAGAAATATGTATATCTAATAAAAATAAAAATAAAATATTTCTTTGATATAAAATACAATTAAATCTCGAGCTATAGTCCATTGTTATCTACCGTCATTAGCCATCTGCTGGCCAATTGCTCGATTCCACGCTACCATTCTTTGGGATGGCTGTCAAAGAACTCTTGGGCCGCAATTTCAACTTCCACAAAATAATCACATTGTTTCCTTCGAAGAAAATGGGCCATGGATCTAAATTAATAGTAATCTGATGGCGGGAGGTCTGGACTATGGTAGATGAGGCAGAAGTCTCGTATCAGAAGGGTTCTTCAATAAATCATCACAAATTTCTAACCTCTTAGCTGATTGTTGAGGAGTAAGTTCGTGAGGGACCAGCCAACAGCTGTTTTTCACCATACCCATGGAGATTAGATAGATCAACTAACAGAATCTTTCGACACAACACACTCACTGGTAAGTTCGCGAGTACTCGTGGAAGGATTTGACTCAACAGCTTCCTGCAGAACCTCATCAATATCCATTAATGGTCGCCCGGAGCTCTTCTTCATTTCAAACATCGTATCTCCACTGCTAAATTTTTCAAACCATCGCCGCGCAGTGCGCTGGTCATGGACACCTTCCCCTTCATATTTAATAATTTTACGAGTTGCTTCAGCAGCTGTAAAATTTTTTTCTCACAAAAGCCTTAGAATTACCAGCATTTCGTTGGGCGCAGTCATGTTTCTTCTTTGAAACAAATAACTAAAGTGAGGCTTTTTTTGAAGAAGTAGAATGGGATTAAACAAGTTTAGAGAATGTTCTAAAGGGATTATTAAGTATTAAATAGGATTAAAATATTATAGTCCTTTGAAATCTTAAATTTGATAAAACGGTCATTTTTTTTATACACCCTATTATATTTCTGAATAGATCAGTTGCCCTCTGGAATGTATATAAACAAAAAATATATAATCTGACCATATAATATAATAATATAATAATATATATATATATATATATATATATATATATATATATATAAACAGAATTTATGGCGCTCAAGGAACCCTTAGAAAATCAGATAGCAGCTTAAACACACATCACCCTCCCTCACCCTCACACGCACACAAACATTAAACTTTATTTCTTTACCCACACATATCAAAAGTACTGAAAATGAGAATATTCACTAAATTGAATAAATGAGCTTTACAGAACTTTTAATTAAGTTTATCGCACTAAGGAATATTGGATATATAAGAAAGTTTAGGCTCGGCTATTAAAAAATTAGCAATGATAAAATCGTTTAATTAATTTTATTTAAGTAATGAAATCGCCTGACCCTTGTGCGAGGTATAAAAAAAGTCGATCAGTCTGCATGTTAAAGTCTCGTTTCGCACATGGCATGAATATATTAAATAAAACAACTGCACTGCGCATTTTCTGCACTATTTTCACCACCTCCTATTCACATATAAAATAAATAAATAATGCACATTTTGGAGGGAATTAAATATGATAACAAATAAGTTGATTCAAAAATCTACAATACATACAAATAGTCAGTTCATTGGCAGCAATCTGGAAAGTAACAACCTCATAAAAGACAGAAGGTCTGACAAACTTGCAACATAATAACTCTCGCAGAGATTATTTTAAAAATGTATGTAACATTGTAGTCCATAAGGATTGAGTTTATCTATTTATTTTTTAAAAACTTGTTTATTGAGAAATGTTACTATCTGTCTCAATTAAGGACATTTATGACAGAGTTCAGAAAATGTTTATCTAAATTATGCACCTTATAAGAACTTCTTCTACTTTACTTTGTGAACCAAAAAGATGCAGCATTGTCTGCAAAACGTATTGAATTTGTGTTATTATACTTCGTATACAAGGGACTTGATCAAACCAATGAGAAGGACTTATTCAGACAGATGGATTTTTAACAAATTACAAAGACAATTACCATGACTATTGATAAACAAGCCATGACAATTACATTAGCATCCTTTGACGGACGATGGAAGTTTGTGGAGTGATACTAGAAATCCTTTTCAGCATCCTGAGCTGTTAGCACCCCTACGAAGATGAAAGTTCCGTATAAAAAACTCATAAATTATTCGATTTTTTTTTTTTATCATCCTTCAACTTTACTACAGTTATCCCACTTTTAAAATATTTCTTGTTTAATAAGCTTTAAGTTCATATTAATTATAATTTGAGGTATATAAGATAATTTGACTTTTAGTTGACTGGATAGAAAATAACCTCAGGCGAATCTCAAAATATTTTCTTATAAACCTATAAGCATAAATTACAACCTATATAACAAATAGTTTAAACAATGACAAACTTTACTTCCGTTTAAAGCAAATTTTGTCTAATTTACTATGTACAATGTTTAATTACTTAAATCAAATATTTTTTGTTATCGCTTCCTATTCAACAAAAAATGACTCGCTTAAAAAAAACACAAATCTTAAATTCCCTACTTTACTGCTAGAAATTGGGCAATTGTTTATATGAACTTTTTTGTACATCTCGATGTCTACTATCAACGTTTTAAATAATTTCTCTGTACTTACGGGAGACACTGTATAGAAAGAGTTTCTTAATTTTCAATTTAATTCCCAGGGCAATCAAATGTCTAAAACAGTGAAAATACTGTCACATAACCAAAGAGACGGACAATCCGTCTTCATGAAGACTAATCAGTTTGCTTTCAGTATGTTCTAAATTATTCTTAAAAAATATTGTGCCCACGACTATTAGAAATACTGCAGACAAATAAAAAAATAATAATAAAAAATTCGGAAAAGAAGCATCCGCATATTCTAATGCTACAGCGAACAATACTGAAGTGATTTCATCCACAGCTCATCAATAAAAAGAAAAAAAATATTGAAGTTACGGCTGTAAACCCAAGACGATTCTGTACTTGAAGTATATTTACATTTATGTTGAAATTTTAATGTATTTTAGACTCAATTAAAAAAAAAAAAATGTATAAAATGGGAACATTAGAAAATTTATTTCTAAATTTAAATTGCTGCATTTAGAATGATGTAGTAAAAAACAAATTTTGTGTAGTTTTAGGAATAAATGTACATTTCTTCATTATATTCTTCACTTGATTTATTGCGAAAATTTATTAGTAATGTATTTTTAACTTACTTAAATAACTAAAATTTAATTTTTCTTATATAAGAAAGAAAATTATTTATTGCTTCATTATTTAATTAAACCGGATGAGAATTTATTAGTGGATTGTGAGTTCGCAAATAGAAGAACACTCTTACACTCCTTACAATACAATCCAACTAGAACCACAACTCCTGTTATGAGAAAACTGAACAAATTCGATCTGGAAATTTCAAAATAATTAATTGGCTTCTATCCTATACCTAAATGGTTTCGGATCGTACGGATTTCATCACAAATAGTTTTAAAAAAAATGATTGGCTGAATTTAAGTAAGTTATCACAAAATAAGAACGGTAAGAAGAATAACGAGTGGTATCAGGGGTGTCCATCCCCCTCCTCTTCTCTCAAGATATTTTACTACTTAAAAATATGCTCTCCACAAAACTTTTGATGGCGCAACTCGTCATGAAACCTCCCTTCTGGGCACTCCTGAGTGGTATAACTTAATATTTTATTTGAGCCAATTCTTAACTTAAAAAAATACGTACTCGTTGACTAACTTCTATTTTAGCAAATACTATCCTTCTGGAATTGTTTAGTGTTTTTACTAAAGTGAAGCCTTATCTGGCGTTGTGTAGACCTTCAAGTGACCAAACACCGAACCTATATTGTTTCAATAAGCTACCTAAAAAGTCAGATATGTAAAATTTTTTTTCTAAAAATAATAGGGAATATATTCTATAAGTCCTGTTACATTTTATTTTTCTCTTCTCATACTATAGTACATTAAATATGCAGCATTATTTTTCTATCAACTAATTATATAATGTTATTGTGGATAGTGAATGAAACTGAACCGTCACGCTGGAATATGAAAAACTCATTCTGATGAAGTCGGCTTGAGTCGACTAAGTGTTTTTGAATTCGGATTAAAATGTCTCAGAAACTAAAAATCGGACGTGCATACTGTAACAGAAGGAAAAGTTCAGCATTTCATCCTCATTGTAATGAGACATTATTAAAAATTGTGTTTTGACGTGATGCGGAGTCAGAGAGTCGGAAAGAGAAAAAGATTAAGCACCAAAAAAAACAAATAACAACTGTTTTGAACATTTGGACTAAAATATACCAAAATTTAAATACCACGGAGAATTCAGAAACCAATTTGTGAAAATCATTATGGATATTTTTTTAATTAGTCATAAAAAAAAGAAGTAATGAGTTTCTATTCAATTTTCTGTTATATAATCTATAAATCTATATAATTATTAAGGATATATATACTGATACATATAATTACTTATCTTCCTTACAGAATTTAAATTTAAAAAATGACGGAATTTTGGTTAGATATTTAACAAACAGATTTCAATAAAAAGTATTCATCGCATATTTTTGTTATCATAAAGATATTGTATTATTTTTAGAGTACGAAACAAATGATCAGTCAAAGCAAAGTTTACTACAGTAATTTATACCTATTTGTATATATTATAAATGTTATTACTTTGTGAATACAGAAAAAAAAACTTTATACAGAACTATAATTGTATGTATATATATATATATATATATATATATATATATATATATATATATATATATATATATATATAAACCAGATGGATGGATAGGATAAACAAAGATACGGCTGAGCTTCCTGCAGCAAACTGGAAAGCAGTAGCCCAAGATAGGCAGAGGTGGAGAAGGCGCTGGTTCAGGCGGCCAAAGATCTACAAGGTCTGTAAGGTCTGTAGAGGCAACCGAAAAAAAAAAAAAAAAAAGAATATATATATATATATATATATATATATATATATATATATATTCGTCTCTCAACACTCCCATTGAAGTCCTCTACTGCCCCTATTGTATATATTGTAAATGTTATTACTTTTTGAATATAGAAAAAAAAAATTTTAGATTATAATATTTCGCTATGAGAACAATGACCTCGATCAGGCGGGTGAAGTGGAAAGGGAAAAGAAGAACACTTATGATAAATGTATCCCTTTCCTAAAAGAGAAATTCGGTGAGACCTTCGGAGAGAGAGAATTCACCGTGAGAGGCCTCTGGTTTGGGTCTCGCGGAACAATTCCAAAAAGAACAAGGAGCTTCCTCGAGGAACTAGGTTTCGACATTAAGGATGTAACGAGATTGGCTGAAAATATAGTCCTCGACTCCCTGGGAATCATTCACCATAACGTGCATGGCTAGCCTGAGAGTTTCAATTTATGTATTTATTTATTTATTGAGTGAATAATTGAAAACAATAGAGATAAAAAGAGAGAAGTGAGAGAAAGGGAAACTAAATGTTATATAATTGGGCAGCAATCTTTTATATTTTTATGAAAATAAAGGGTTCCTCTCTCCATATAATTAATCTCCTCATGCTGATATTTCAACTTCTATCGAGTAGTCATTATTATTCCTATTCGATGGTAAATTAATACCTACCATTGTGCTATATTACTTCAACGTATTATTCTATTACATTAATAAATATTTCTGTAATAGTTGTGTATAACTAATCTACTTTGTTTATATTTATATCTTGGGGCAGTGAATTTTAATTTGTAAATATCTTATCAATCTATTCTCCAATATCTCTTCTTTAATTTTTGTATTTTTTTCTTTTCCCTACCACTTACAGAGGGGACAACGTAAGGATGTTTTATTACTATTAGGTAAAAATTTCAGGTGTCCGGTTTTCAACAGATCATAACGTTTCAATCAACAGATGCTCACCAGACAAAATTAAAACTAGAGACGAAAGAGACACACCTGAAGAACCCAAAAAATATTTTGTTCAAAGAATGCGGCTTGAAATGTGAGCTATCAATAAATAACACTTAACAATAGCGTGTTTCATGGTCAGCTTCCCACTCCGTCATCAACCTCATCTAATTGATTAAAAACAAGGATCATCAACCTCAGCTAGTGCAAAATTTATATCCCATTAATGCATGAACTTCTGAGGACAGAGGAAGTATGACGTAAAAAAAGAGGTTCATGATTAGTTCTTTTGGTCACAAAAAATTTAAATTAAATATTTTTGGGTCTGATGTTCGGCAATTGTAGCGAAAATATAACGAATCGATGAAAATGAAAAAAATGAATCCCGTTGTTAAAACCGAGGAGGTAATTGTTTGGTCTGGTGGTGGAGGAGTGCAAAATGAGTAGAAAGTTGCATATAATTAAGAGTATCAATACATCCACATTAATACATTAAGGAAAGTGGTAAAAGAAAGTTAAGAAAAAAATGGAGTTGGAAAGAACATTTGTCTTACGAGACAACAACCCTAAATGTATTGGCTTAAAACCCAGATTATGTAACATACCCCGGCGCCTCAAAGCCTCCCCCTACATCTCTACCCGAATCTCTTAGAGTAACTCTGGGACTAAATCAATTGTCGAGTAATAAAACAATGGATACAGATGAGGAAAGAATCAAAAAAGGAAGTGGTAGATAATAGCATTTCTAACTAGGATCTTCTAACTGAATACTGAAGTATTTCACAAACTTGCCCCAACGGAGTCTAAGGGAAGAGAGCTGTTCAATTTCCTAAGCGGATATAAAATTTAGTGATCAAATAGTAAGTTGTAGATGCTAAATAACAAACTGTTACAAAGTAATAAAAACTATTTGGACCGTGCGAAAAATTCGCAGACAATTTTGTTTAGTGAAGAAATAGCAGAGCAATATGGAAATAAATAGTTCCTATGTATTATGGAAGGAAGGAATTAATATTTTTTCCTTGGTCGATTACAATAATCCATTAAACATAAGAGACCAAAATATTTGTACAAATTGCTCTGCTAGGACCTATTTTTAAACGCTGACTGGAAAGATAATAAACTCATTAAGACAAATAATGCCCAACATGATTTAATATTAAAATAATGTAAGCACAATGCTTAGAAATAAAAAAATGAAAAGTAGTAGACTATTCTACTCCTAAATGCAATATCTTTAAACAGGAAAACATTATTAACTATACAAAAACTAATGGACTGTATCTTTGTTAATAATTGTACGATTTATACGATTTTTTTTGCTTTGTAGGTAATTTAGTAATCTTTCTAATGATCATGGGTACAATCAAGAAAAAAGTGGATACTTCTTGAGTTATTCGCAAATAAAGTTTCTTTTCCTTCATAACTTATCCCCCAGAAAATTTAGGGGGATAGGACTATTTTTCGCATGTAAAGGAGAAGAATATCTTCAAATGAGTAGTCAATCATTGGATTTGAAGAAGAATTGACGAAGTTATGGCGTACCGACAAAAAAACAACTTTTATAAATAATATATAGGATATTGTTCTTAGAGGCTAATATACAGGTTTTCCCGTGAGTAAAGAGAAATATTTAAAAGATCGATAGTAGAAATCAAGATGTACAAAAT
Source organism: Nezara viridula (assembly GCA_928085145.1). Classification (NCBI taxonomy): domain Eukaryota; kingdom Metazoa; phylum Arthropoda; class Insecta; order Hemiptera; family Pentatomidae; genus Nezara; species Nezara viridula. The sequence goes on from OV725079.1 coordinate 99,946,254, forward strand.
ATTTCATATAAACAATTGCCCAATTTCCAGCAGAAAAATAGGAAATTCAAGATTTGTGTTTTCTTAATCGAGTCACGTTTTGTTGAATAGGAGGCTGTATCATATATCATGAAAATAATTTAAGTAATCAGTAGGTTTCTTTATTTTGAACGTAAATTTCAGAGAGAAACATTAATTTTGTCACTGATAAATACTTTTCAATTTCTAAAAGAGAGATCTGGAAGAAAAACATAATTTCATAACCACTTTAGTGAAAATATTTGAAAAATGGTCATTTTTTAATTTTATAAATAAAATGTGTTTTTAGGCAATTATGTTTACTACAATACTATTACTACAAATTTTTCAACAGTTAATTGCAGTCATTTTTGCAGGAAACAAGGGTACTTTTTGGTGGATAGAAAATCACTTAATTTCTTTACACAACTTGAGGTGGATCTAAAAATGTTTCCTAATAAACGTCAACTTAATTAATATATACTTTAAGGTTGTTAAACGAGGACGTTTTTGTAAAAGTGGGGTAAGTGTTATCCATTGAAGGGTGGTAAAAAAAAATCACAAATAATTTATAACTTTTTTTAAATGGCCGTAATTGCCCGCTCAATAGTCCTCTTTAAATACTTTTAACAATGACAAACACTATTTCCGTTAAAAGTAAATTTTGTCTAGTTTACAATGGAGCAATGTAATTGTAATTGCAATGTAAACATTTTTTAAGTTATTGCTTCCTATTTAACAAAAAACATGATTCGCTTAAAAAAAAAAAATCTTAAATTGCCTACTTTTCTGCTGGAAATTAGGCAATTGTTCATATGAACTTTTTGCTTGATGCCTACTATCAACCTATTAAATATTTTCCTATACTTACGGGACAACCTGTACACGTAATTTGCACGCATAAAATATCTATTAACGGATATGACTGCGAATAGAAAAAAAAAATTAACAGCTTAATTACAAACTATTTTCAGGAATTAGTGAATTCCGGTGAGATGTAATTCTGTCACCCGATTGACTACTTCCGAGGAAACGGCTCGGCGGAAACCAGCAGTTGGTGTAATAGATACCATTCAGATCGATCGTATTCTGCCATCGGCGAGGTCAGGATTAGGGCATAATATGCAAATCGGAAGGTGTTACCTTACCGCTAACCAGGTAATACTGGCACCTGACTCGCAGCTCATCGAATAGCAATCAGGACTTGTTAGGGTGGAGAGCGGGGGAGGAGGAGGGCTGAAGTTTGCTGTCCAATATATCTTACCAACAAGAGCGAAGGATAACCGTTTCTCTTTATGCTAATATTATTATTACCAGTATAGTATTCTGGAATATATCTGAACAAAACAAATATTTCGATATATTACAATTTCTATTGTCTTGGTTGTCTAAAACAGGATGTGCTATTTTCAACTCGCAAATATAAAAGTATTTCAGACTTCCGAAGATCTGCTCTGTGTTTAGTGGAGAGATGATCGATATTAGTGAAGCTTTGACTTATATTGAGTCAACGGAGAGTAACAAATGCTTCGTGGTAACGGACGCAAAGAGTGCAATTCTAGCCATCGAAAAGAGAACACCGACAACCACACTGGCGAGATCTATTAAAAATATCTGGTGGAAACTAACAGAAAAGGGAAAGGAAATAATATTCATGTGGGTCCCTTCACACTGCGGAATTGTCGGAAATGAACAGGCAGACAAAGCAGCAAATATGGCGAGAAGGCTAGATAGAAATCCAACAGCTATAATCAACGAAATCCCGATAGAAGATTTTATACAGCATATAAAAAAAAATTGCGGGTAATGTGGCAGAACGTATGGCAACAAAAAGAAACCAAATTAAAAGAAATAAAAAGCCACTGTTCCAAATGGAAAACTAGTAACCGACTCTCCAGAAAAGAAGAGACAGTCCTCTGCCGCTTAAGAATTGGGCATTGTGAATTTTCACATGCCTACTTACTAAGAGGACTAGACCCACTTGCTAGACCGACTTGCGAGAGCTGTAAGGTGCAAAGAACTGTCCAACACATCATCCAAGACTGCCCAGTATTTAAGAATATAAGGAAAAATCTTGATATGGCTCAGAGTCTAAAAGAAAACCTCAGTGACAACGAAAACGCCGTGGAAAAAACCTTACAATTTTTAAAAGTTATGAAATTCTACAATAGAGTATTAATAGGAAGTTTTTCCAATGACCCTGCAGGGTAGAGGCAACAATAAAAACAAATAAATAAATAAATTTGTGTACATAAAAAGACTTCAATTTAGAACTGTATATGCCATCGTATTAATGAGAATTAGATACAACGAAAAAGTTTATTATTTACTGGAAAAGCGGTCATTTTTGTTTTAGGTAATAAATAATAGAGGGCAATGAACATAATACATAAAAAATGAGATTCGTCACCTTAATGTTAGGGGCATACGAGGCATAGGCACGGACTTTCCATTTTAGTGAGAGGAGGGGAGGGCGATAGAAAAAAAAATAGTGGTACCTAGTTTATATTGTACGTGCAAATTCAACATAATTAGTGTGAAACGAACAAATATAATATTGGATATTTAAAAATAAATTTGTGTAGACAGTATTTTTTTAATGTGCTTTTGGGTATACAGGAAAATATCCGAATAAAATAATTGGATACATTACAATTGGTATACATTGAAAATGAGAGGAAGGGGTAGAGCCTCAATAACATTGGTACATTTCTAGAACTTTTTCAACAAAAAATTATTAATATTAATAACTGAAAAATACTTTTGATTTCTTAAACATTTTCACAGTCTGACTATATAAAAATGTCTATAAAACATTCTCTATAGAATATATATACATATACTTGTACTTGTATATATACTTGTAAAAATGTCTATAAAACATTCTCTATAGAATATAAATACATATACTTGTACTTAGAAATAAATTTTTTCCAACTTTATTACAGAATTAAAAAAAAAAAAAAAAAATACGGAATGGAGGTGTCCACATAAACGTTGAATGGATCATATAATTCTATATTATTATTCCTGGATATGAATGAAAATGTAAATAATAAGAATATTTAGGTCATGATAAAATAGTTCCGTACCTACTTATTCCGCCTCAGTTTACCTACTTATTAGCTTAGCCGACTTTTCTTATTTTCTATATCGATTTTAGTTTACAAATTTTATTCATTCGTGCAGCTTATTTGTTATCAATTATATTTTTTCTACTTCAAATTATTGGGGGGGAGGGGAGAAACGGTATTCTCGCCCCCTCAATATTTTTATTGAGGGATGGGAGGGGGGCCAATCGCCTCCCCGCCCCACCAAGTCTATTCCTAGGACACGAGGGACACAATTTTTGACTTATTCTGAGAAATATCTATAAGTAATAGTCCGTGGAACAGACCCCGTTTTATCAAATCATTAACATCAGGCTGAAACTTCGTATATAGCTTTCTCTGATCGTAACCTTGAAATATTTTATTTACGAAAATTCTCGGAATCGGGGGCGTTTCCAATCTGGAGGTCGGCAAACTGTGTCCATTTAATTTGGTATTAAAAAATCGTTAATAACCATTTGGTTTCCACTTGATAACTTCAGAACAAAGACAAGAAAAAATGTATCCTTCAAAAATATTAAGCCGTTTGGCCCATATAACCTCGTTATTTTGACAATTTGGGAGTGTAGGTCACGCCAAACGGCTCAATTTTTTTGAAGGCCACCTTTCTTCTTTACTTTCTGCTCAAATTATCTTACGATTCAAGTGGAAAGAAAGTGAGTGATTAACTGTTTTTAGTACCTAATTAAAAAGACAAAGTTTGCCGACCTCCAGATTGAAAATGCCACAATATTTTCGTAAATAAAATATTTGTAGGTCACGATGAGAAGAAGCCATTTACGAAGTTTCAGCCGGATGTTAATAATTCGTTAAAAAGGGGCCGGTACCACGGACTATAACGGAAATTTCCAATATCCTATGTCGTCGGTATGCAAGAAGTCATCAAGTGATGTTTTATAACCTTAAATGACTAAGATGTATATATGTATGTTTGTGTTCTTTTTATTTATTTATTTTTTAGATTATTTTATACTTATTTATTGTATACATATTATTATTATTGTACATAGAGGGTGAATGTGATCTCTGAACACTACTATAAATGTCCTTTGAGACAGATTGTAATATTTTCAATAAGCAATAAATAAAAAAAAAATTACTAAGAATTTTAATGAATTTTTCCTTTGTGAAATCAAAACATTGTGCACTTGTAACTATATTCGACATTTTAAAGGATTTGTGTCATTTTGGCACACTTACTACGTTGTTTTTTTTATAATAAATGAAATCTAAATTAAAAAAAAAAACATTCTCGAAAGTTTAGCTCCATCAAAAACGTACTTAGTGATTTTTTGCAATAAAACGATAGGTGTGGCACTACTGCCAGATCTAGAAATAAGAGACACTTGTCTATTTATTCTACGATTAATTCAAGACAGACATTTGATACCCAAGATAAGAGCAACTTCAACCGCGGTGGGATAGAATGCCCCGCACTTCAACTAAATGGCGTATCAGGTTGCACATGCATATTAATACTATCTACTAGCTTGATTAATTTTGATATTTTCAGTGAGTGAACATTATTTACCTCAAATCCATTCTAATTCTATATGCATAGATGTATCGTCATCGGTACAGTCTGATCCGAAAGGAATCGCCCTCACTCATCTCTGTTTGACAATCGTTCACCAGCCGCCAATTATAAATAGTAACTAAAATTCAAATACAGGTAAAACAAAATATATAATAAAGAACACGAAGAATAAACTTTTACATTATGAATGACGAAAACTACGTTTAGTCATTGTTTTTAATGGTCATTGTTGTTTTCAGATGCGGATTACTTAAAAGCGGAAATTACAATAACCAACACATTTTTCTGCCTCTCGAATCTTCGAAGACGTCATACTATATTCTCAATTTAAGGACGAAAAGGTATTTTGGCAAAATTTGTCTTGTAAGAGGAACACCTGAGGAACTCATTTTAGCATGTTCAAATTAAATGTTATCGTCATTTTCGAAACCTCAATCCTTCGTTTCACGACTTTGCACGAAAAAAAAACTTGAAACATCGGTTTTCAATAATTTAACTCGCTTAAAGATTTTTTTTTCTGCTGAAATGTTGGAAGTAAAACAATTCAATTAAAATTTTAGAAAATATTTAAAAGTGTCCCTAATTTTGGATAGAAAAATAAGACCACCTCACGATATATCCATGTTATGACTTATACAATCGTTGAAACTCCTTCGTGGATTATTCAACTATTCCTAAGACGTGAAATAGTTAAAGGAAATTTTTTTTTCTACGTTCAGGCAGATATTTTTTCATTAGAATAGAAAATGTTCACTCCCTCATTACGTATTAGACATAAACGAATACATTTAGTTTAATGTCTGCCTGAAGTCAAATCTATGTGAGGGCATAAACAAACTACCTTTAATCGGATTTTGATGAAATCTTTAAGGGTTGTGCGGGTTGGAACCTATATAGCTTCGAATGAATTTGATCAAATCTCGCCATTATTTTCTATAATTCTTTTTTGCTGCCTACGTTTAAAAATGGCTAGATCGATTTGGTTTAAAGTTGGAAGAAAATTGGGTATATTAAAAATATGGTACTTTATCAGATTACAAAATCCAAGTCCATCATTACGTTTCCTTTCGTATGTGCAAATGTATTTTCCTTGATACGCCATCCCGGCTCAATCAATTTTGCCGATTTGGAAGAAGTTAGGATTTGGTGAAAAATCATCAAGTAGTCATCAATCTTATCGATTTCTACCCTCTAATTTCAAAAAATGGTTAAGCTTAAGGTTACACAAAAGTATTTTTCTTTTTTATGTATTTTTACGCATATATTTCCAAAAAGATTACTGAGATTTGGCCTGAAATTGGAGGAAGTTTGGAGAATAGCGTACGAATCGTATAGCATTAATTTCATCAAATCCCATTAAAAAATTAAGATGAATTTACCTATTTATTAAGAACAAATAGAAGATTTTTTATTGAATCGAAAATTTAATTTAAATGGTATTGTGTGGTTGAATCCATATGATGGCTATAAAACATATTGACATTAGTACTATTTGAAGAAATTTTTAGGGATTGTGAATTTATACCTCTATGGTCCAAATACAGATTTATCAAATTCAGTCTATTTCTTAAGCTTAGTCTTAAGTTCTTCCTTGATAAGACAACACTTCTAAAAAGGCCTCAGAAGATTTTGTTTCCAAAAAATATATCACAACAGCCAGACTGCAAAAGCCTGTAAGGACAATTTCTATAGAAAATGAGTTTTTGAGCTTTTCTTGTTCTGACACATAATGAAATTACGATGTTTCATTTCTTCTCTATGGCCTTTTGTAAAAACCAGCAAATTGTGATGTAAAAAACCGTAAGTTACAGTGAAGGTTATAGAGATATTGTAGTGTCCGAAAAAACGTAATGAAATGGTAATTGAAAGGTGGTGATGTAAATACAGAATGTATAACAAGCATTTTGCGCATAGACTACAGTATCAATCAACTTTATTAATAGGCTAAAGTTAAAATTAATGGCTCGTAAAGATTTGGCAGAAATATGATAAAAAAAAGTTACATAGAGCATTACATCTTTGTCAAGGCCTGCAAAAAAAACGACAATATAAACCTCGCGGAAAAAAAAATTACGCATTTTTTCGAAAATTTTTAGTTATACTGAACCTAATTGCCAGAGATATTTTGCTTAATTCAGCAGATTACAATACATGCAGATACTTAAGGGATTAATCCCATACAGTTTATATTAATTAATTGACTTTAATGCAATCTTCCCGCCTTCGCTTCGGTCTAACCCTCGGACGTTTACCATTCGGTACAGCAAATGTTAACCTTTTAGGAATTCTCTTGTTACTAAGCCCAACAATTTTACTAGCCCATTTGATTCGCTGCGATGAAATTACCTCAATTACATTATCCGCATACAGTTCACGCAATTCGGCGTTGTGTAACCGTCTGAACTCTCCGGTTAACTCATCCTTCTTCCGAATATTCTATGCAATACTTTATTTTCAAAAACCTTAAGACGCTGCTCATCTCTTAATGTAAGCGGCAAAGTTTTGCACCCATAAAGAACTGTAGGTAAGATAATGGTTTTATAGGTTCTAATATTAATGTTCCGGAATAAGAGGCGCGAGCTAAGTAGTTTTGTCACAGGAAAATAACAAGCATTCCCCGCCTTCAGTCTAACCTTAATCTCTTCTTCAATTTCGTTTTTTCTATATATCGTAGAACCTAGAGACCTAAACTTCTATACCTGTTCAAACATATTACCATCTATATCGATAGCACCAGTATTACCGCCATTTTTGCAGCTAACCATATATTTTGTTTTATCCACGTTTATTTCGAGCTCTAGTTCTTTACCAGCTTTCATTAACGTTGTCGTATTTCGTTTTATTGTTTCCACGTCTGTGTTAGTCGAATAGAAAAAAAATAGTAAATTTATTTTCCTTATGTACTCGATATAAATGATTAGAAAGCTTACAGATCTACTGTACTAGCTTGGCAGACTTTTTATATTCATACAGGAGGTTTAAGTTTTTACTTTAAAACAGATCAATATCATAAAACAATTTGAATAACATTGAAGGTATTCATTTATCTATAAGTACAATCTCCAAAAATAATAATATCAATTACCACATTACAATGGAACTTTGGATAACTAGTTAACGAAATGGATTAAAAGAAATGAAGGAGAAATGATTCACGTCTACGGCATCGTTACAGATAGAAGAAAAGAAGTGTGACTAAGCAAAACAAACGCCCTAGTGACGACAAAAATAACATTAACTATTACTCGATCTAAATTATTTTATCTTCTTACCTCAGTTTAAATAATTAATATTTATATTTTAAAACAATGTTTTCATTCATTCTGTTGAGGAGTTTAGTCACTCATTAAGTAATGCATGTTTATATATAACTTATCGCGTTCATCACATAACGTTACATAATATTCCGCTTACACGAGACACTTCATATAAAATATATCATCGATCTACGAAATACCAATTGTAATAATAAAATGCATTAAAAGTAAAATAAGAATATATATAAATGTAATAAAATGATGGAAGATTTTAATTAAGCCTATGAGAGAGATTTATAGAATGTCCTTCAACATCAGGAACAGCATTAGTCACAAGGTTGTCGAGGTCATTCAGCATTCTTAGACATACTCGTATCTTTAAATTGTTCGATTAAGTTATTCAATTTTTTTTTCCAAACTCCAAAAATTAAAACGTATTGTATAATGTGAAAATAAATTAACTAGTTAGCATCTGTCTTATAGTTCTATTAAAAGCATGCATGAATCAGTGTATTAGGCCAGTAAATTATCATGAGAGGACTTGGTGACAGTAAACGTTGAAAAGCAGATGTTATTTTTTTCACTTCATTAGTCTTTAGAAAAGATGCTAGTTTTGTACAGTTCTTAAATCAAGTTGAAGTTACAGGAATATAATCACAAAAACGTTTTAGTTACTTATAAGCGCCTTGACTATATCCGTAAAAACTGTAGAAATGACAGTAAACAGCCGTTTACCGGAGTATCGACTGGCAAGGGGTAAACCAAAGCGAAGGTGGGAAGATAGCGTTAAGGCTGATTAGGCGGGGATGAGTGGATGGACGAATGTGTACTCCGGGTTCAGGAAAGCCTTATTATTAATCAGGGCTATGAAGAAACGACTAGTAAGAAAAGAGAAAATAATAAATCAATCTTGCATGCTATTGAAAAATTTAAATTAAATAATTAGATGTGAATGAAAAATTTAATAAGTATTTCTATGATAGTAACGAATATAAATATAGCCATTTATATTTTTTTTTTTACTTGTAATTTTCTCATAGCGAATTATTATTTTTTTCATCAGCTGTACCATTTTTTTCTTTAAGCCATAAATTGTGTTTACTAAACTTTATTTTGCAAATTAAATTTATGGTAAATTAATAAAACCTTTATTAGTTAAACATAGTCGCAATTTATTTAAACAATTAAAAAAAATTAAACATAGTCGCGACAATATGGTATATTATATAGTATATAATATAATTATACTAAAATAGTTTAAAAAACTATATTGAATTCCCATGTTTAAGCATATAAAAACATTGACAACTAGGTGAAGTGGACCATGAGAATTTCGTGGCATTTTTATAGAAATATAATTAATTGAAGTTTTTATATCCATTTCTTCGAACATTAATATATTAATAAAATATGTAATGTACTACAAATCATTTGTTTATTCATCTTCGCTGCTAAGAAACGTTACAATAATGTTCGATTAGCATTGATTGCTTATTTTTAGATGATAATATAAATCTTTTCTGGGTATTTTAAACGTTTACGTGTTTATTATGTAAACAATTTCTTTGTATCGAAACCTCAAAGAACGAATTGGATTAATCTACGAAATTATTATATATTCAGAGAATCAGAGATTTAACCAATTTTAATTTTTAAATAAAAATAATTCAAAAAAATTAAATCGAATTGGAATATCCATGAACTTGTGGAAAATTGATCGATATTATTTTTTTTTTAATTGCAAATAAAATTTTCACCTAGAGTTCATTTCGTTAATCTTATATTAATATAATTATGAATATTTAGAATTGAGAAGTTAATAACTACACAATATAGTTTCTATTAATACTTCTATAATTTTTAAAGAAGATTTTCTAAGTCGCTACGCCATCATTAATTCTTCATCAAATCCAATGATTGACCCATTATTATTAAGATAAACTTCTTCTCCAGCACATCATCCGGAAAAGTCAGGGGAAAATATCAAGAAAAGGAAACTTTAATTGCGCCAAACTAAAAATATATACAATTTATGATAGATCAACGAAGAAAAAAAAAAATCATCGCAATCTGACTATTTTTAGGAAAGATACAGCCTATTGTAATTCGTGAATATGTTATGGCCTATAATGTTGAATGAACTATTGTAATCGAACAAGGGAAAGCAAATTATTTCCTCCATCTCATAATACAATGCATTTAATTATTACCATATTGTATTGTATTCGTTGACTGACCTATAAACTACGTTAATTATTCGCATGGGCCAACTGTTATTACAAGATGTGGAAATAAATTTAAACTTAAATGTTTGAATGTCCTAAATGTAACATTAATATTTTATGTTTTAGTGGTTACATTCTTCTTTTGTCTTATGTTATTAATGACTTATTTCTATAGCCAATTTATGTTTGGATTGTATTATCAATTAGTAAATTATAAAATTAATTGGTTTGTATTATTTAATTTAGTTTAGCATTTGCTTTGAACTTTCTGGACAATTTTCCTGTTGAGCTCCTCTTTTCGCTGAATTAGGTGATTACCACCTCACCTGGACTAAACTACACCTTCCGAAATATTAAATTCACAGTTACCTACTTATTGTACATAAATAAACTCAATTAATGTTTAGAAAATCTTACGCTTGTATTAGGCAATTAATTAAAATGAATATTAACGCTCGCTTCGTTAATTTCTTTTTTTATCATTTTAAATTAATTTCTTTTAATTAATAACTTTTTTTGTTTTATTTTCATTAAGTTTTTAAAGTTTAAATATTTAAAAAAAGGAAATTAATTTAAAATAATAAATAAAAGAAATTGACGGCGCGAGCGTTAACATAAGCTTCGGGCCGGATTTAGATGTTAATTTATATTTTTATTGAGTATCTGGATGACAATATACTATAATATTATAGTATATATAATTAGAAAATACAAACTAATTCCAACAACATTGAATTAACTGCTCCTTTTAAGTAATTGCTCGTCCTGGTTACTCTTAAAAATAAATTAAAAAAAAAAAAAACATAAATGTAATATAAATACAGACATGCTAAATAATTAATACAAATAATAGCTTCATTAAGTTTTTTTAATTTTAACAAATTTTAATTAAATTAAATATTTGTTTTGTTTATTTTGCTTAGAGTCTATTTGTTTTACTACGAGTACTCCGTTCTTCAGGGTGTTGCGTAATTTTAATTTATGCTCTCTCATATGGTTTCTTAAGCTGAAGACCTTAAACTGAAAAACTCCACGTGTAAAGCAGTTCATTCACCATGAAAATACGAAACTCGTTTCTACTGGTTTAGGGTTCTGGAAAAGTGCAATGATGAATCTGGGCCTCAAAATACTCATTTATTACAGAATGCTGATGAAGTGTTATCAAATTTATAATCAAACTGGTCTTACACTTTGAAGTATTTATTGTTAAAACATTTTTGTAAAATAAGGATTTTTAGTGACATGATGGTGAGCTCGAATTGATGGTTTTATTTTACGTCAAAAAACATAATGCTATTTTATTCGGCCCCTCAACACAAGGTAAAGTTTTAGTATATAACAAAAAAAAAAAAAAAAAAACGAAATTTTAGGATTTATTTTTCAATTATTGATGTATAACTTGAAAACGACGATTCCAAGAGAAAACTTTTTTTATGTCACGTGTTAATGAACATTAAATTCTCAGGTAAGCACCTCGAAGCGGATAAGCACCTCATATTATGCATCCAATATAGCAACTTTGCCAATATATTTACTAATGCATTTATCATAAAAATAGTAGTTCTAAATAAAAACAAATCGAGTATATCTTCTTGAATATCAGATTTTGTGTTTGTATTTATTGAATGCTTTATAATCCAAATACAAATGCCACACAATCCTTGTGTGACTCATTCACATCTAGTTAGTCAGACTTGCCTCATAATCTGTAAAAATTCTAGCCTACGTACTAGATGAGCAATAAACTTGAAATTTGGCAAACTTATAATTTTTAGCCTGTTACCACCAGCACAGGATAAAAGAAGCTATGATATGACGGAAAAAAAGAAGCTAATTGGTCGACTTAACCTAAAAATCGGTGTCTTATCATTAAAGTACACGACTAACCTTCAATAGCTTTCAACAGACGGATTGTCCCAGCAGACAAAGATTTTACGACATCTATAATTTTGTTATTTCTGGAATACTTTTTGTGCATTATTCTATTATTTTCTACTAGTGTCCGCCCAGTGGTCATCTATTCGACCATAGCTATTAAAAATTTGAGGAAAACATAATTAAATTTAAAATAAATTCAATAAATAAAGAGTAAATCACAATTCAAAAATCCTCATTTATTAATATAAACAAAATTTCAATTTCAATTAAAAATCAAGCTTAAACTATTCAAAATTATTTATAAGTGATACAAAATAGACTCATTCAAAATATTTAATTTCCATCTTAATTTATGAGTGTTATTATCACAATAAATTAATGTTATGATTAAGCAAGTAAAAAATAAATTTAAATTAGCAATTTCAACTGAGTTTAAATCCATTTTTATGCAGAACTTCTCTGAAAAAATGTACCTTTTTAATGTTCTATTATTGTTTAGTACATAGCCTTGACCATTGCCATTGAAAATATAAATTTCAAAATTTTAATTTTAATTTTTATGTGCTCTACTTGCTGCTACATATAATTGTCCATGCGAAATTACTGGACGTCGCAATAATACAAAAACTTTTCAAAAAGTTTAACCCTGCTATCCGATTATGGCCATAGCAAATGCAGCTATTAATAAGAACGTTGTTCATTGAAACTCGAATGGAAGTATTGTGTCAGAAAATATTAAATTAATTCTTGGAATTAAAATTATTTTATTTAAAATAGCTCCCATCAGCACTTCACTCTCATTCGTATTCCATTAACTACTGTTTGTACAGTATTTAAGTTAAGAATGAGTATAACTATAGAATTTATTTTTAAATTTAATTTATGAAGTAACATTCCATGATATCATCTCTTCAAATAATAGTCCCGATCACTTCATTAAATTTAAAGTTTTCGATTTATCAAAAACCAAAATAGAGGAAATCGACGTTGCAAAAGAAAAAGTACTAAATGTTTGAAATGATATATCTCTGCAACAAATAGTCCGATTTCGATGATTTTTTTTTTTATTTTGTAGAGAATTCAGAAAGCTTTCAAATAATTGGAATTATGAATAAATTTATTTGAATTATCAATAAAAATGTGTACTTTTTGAGTTATTCGCAAATAAAATACTGAATTCATCATAAAAATGTATGCAGCTGTTTTCGGGAAAGTACGTTACATACATGAATTATAAATGTTTCAAGGGGAAGACTTTAGCCAAGTTTCATTAAAATCGTTAAAGTCGTATTGGCGCTAGAGCCTAAAGTGAATCACGTTTTTCGGGCGCCATTCCGAAAGGAAAGGCCTGATCATAATGAAACGTATAAAAAAAAACTTTTAAATATTATTGAGACGTTATGTCAAAAATTTAAAGAAATCGGTGAAAAACGTTCGGAGATTAGCTGTAGTTGAACAAACTACCATTTATATATTTATTTACAAACTATTTCATATTTTTATTTATTGCTAACACTAAAGCTCGTCAATAGCTATGTGTTTGCCTATTTATATAATGATGATACTAAATGTACACTGACAGACTTTTAACTTAACAGAATCAAACGGCCGCCTAAATTCTCCGGTTGACTCGTCGTTTTTCGGTCCAAATATTCTACGCAGTGCTTTATTTTCAAAAACCTTTACAAAAACAGCCCTGATTAGAAGGCATTAAATTTACGCATAGGCGCTAGTAAACATTGAATTAAGTTTTGTTAATAGCGAATGTTTTTTTTCTTCAGCACCGGTCGCATCCCCAGGCAACTTCTGTAATAATTTCAACCTTCAACAACACTACCATCATTAAAAATAATAGAGTATATTTTAGAAACAGTTTAAATAATTTTAAGTTTGTTTTTTTCGTCGTAAACCTATCCTATAAATCCTGTCTTACGGTATCCTTTAATAACACCCCACTTATCAATGTTGAACAAATCCGATACATAGGACTCCACCTGGACAAACATCTCACTTGGAATCCTCATACTAGACTGAAACGACAAGTACAGCTCAACGTTTCCGCTTACTCCAACACTTACTAGAAAAACGCTCTAAACTACCAATTTATTACAAAAGACTCATATACATGACTACAAGAAGACCTATTTGGACTTATGGAGTTGAGCTACGGGGCTGCACTAAACCATCGAATTCCTCTCGCATCCAACCCCTACAATCCAAAATCCTTCGTAAAATCCTTAATGCTGCTTACGTTGTCACAAATAAAATAATCCAAAGAGACCTTAATGTTCCATATGTTTCCGATTTGGCCGAATCCAGATACCTATCCTTCCATAACAAACTACAGAACCATCCGAACCCTCTCGTTCCAAACACTGATTCTCCTCGATCCTCCTCGGTCCCCCTCCGAGGCGTCTGAAAAGAATGTGGCCTCATGATCTTCTTGGGTAAATTTCTTATTTGCGTGCTATCAGTGAGTAGTATCTCAACAAGCGTTTTCATGTGATTATATTTCTGTGCGCACATTTACTTGATGTATTTATATTAATACAGTTGTAAATATCATAAATAAATATTTTTTTAAAAAAGGATTTTTTTGCCAGAATAGTATATAACATTTTATATTTTCAAAACTACAGCACTGATATAGATAAATTCCTAATGGTAATTTTTAGTATCTCGACTTTTAGTGGAATATCGAAAAAAAAAATGAAAATAGAAAATGATTAGCTTAAAACATTTGAATACTTGTTAATAACAAACAGTAGTGTTTCTGAAAATTGAATTAGAAATCTATTTGATAATGCTTTTGAAAATACAATCCTAATACATAAATTAAATGAAAATTGGTTCTATAAATAATAATAATTTTATCACTCTCCCAACACGAATGTTTGCCGAGATGTATAATACAATCCTGGTACAAAGATAGAAATATCGATTGGCTACTCCTACTATAACAAGCAAGAGTTTTTGTTTTATTTCAAAGCTTCTTCAAAGAAGGTCATGTGTCTAGCCGCCAGAGATCGGAAAGTTAAATCAAAAGAAGATTACTTAATGAGCAGAGAAGCATTAGCGATTCTTTCCAAAGGCTAGATAGATCACGAAAACTCAGAACATTTAAAAATTTAAGACTACAGAAATTAGATAATTTTCTTTGACTAGCTTTAGTCTAATCTTACTACATTCCATTTAATATTCCACTAAATAATTCCTGGTTTATTATCACATTTCTTTGCAAGAGTTAATTGAACAAAATCAATAACGTCAAAAAAACAATATACCAAATTATCCATATTCAATTTATTGAACATGTTTCATCATTATTATGTTTGACAGATATTATAAAATAATTTTAGTGGTATGCAATCAATGGCAAACTTGAAATTCGCGTAGATAAATTATAATCTAAATTTGCTTATTTTTTAAGATTTCGATCTTTTCTTGAGATAGCTGAATTGCGTTAAAAGTTATAATCATTCGAACATATGAAAAAGGAACTAAATTTATAAATAAATGCACTACTTGAAAAAATAAAATAAAATATGATAAACAGAGGAATAGATTTTTTTTCAGCCACCATTGCAATAACATATTATTGTAGTGTACACTAGCGGATTCAGGATTTAATTTTCAGCCCGGAAGCTTTTTTTTCATACATATAACGACAATTACTTTGGAAAAACAGAAAGATACTAACTACCTATATGAAATGGTGTTTAAGTGATTCTTGAAGTCCTATTAAATGTAATTAAACGAGCAATGATACTTTAAGACATATTTTTTTTATATTTTTTAGCATAAAACATGGTTATATTTTACCATTTTGGGGGGCTTCAGCCCGAAAGCCTCCTCCCCCTCACCGTAGATACGCCTGTGGTAGTGTAGATACAATTTTGCCTCTATTTTTAGAAAGAAATTGCCTTATGAAGGGGAAAGTAAAAACGAAATCTCAATATATATTTTTTTTTTTTTTGTTGGTAACTGGTATCTAATTTCTTTTGTCTTTCTATTTCATGCTGACATTTAAGATACAAATCTCAAATTGTTACCCCATATTGAGTTTTATACGTGGTTTCTCAGTTAATTCGTGTTCAGGCCCTGAACATCTGTGTCAATATTTTTTTTGTGAATTTAAAATCGATATTGGTCGCCTTAAACTGCTTCTGGCATTCGTAATATATTACCAAAACAAACACTGGATTTTTTTTATAATTACGAATTTACATAGGCGGCATATTAATGGACACCGTTAACTGTAAAAATATGAGAACTATATTTAGATGACAAATATTTTATCCCATATACAGAAACATTTTCTGCTATGCAAAATAATGTTTCTGAAAAAAATATTTTAAAATATATCATGTCAATAAAACCGCCTGAAGCACCCCAAAATGAAAAAATATAACCATGTCTTATTATAAAAATATAAAGAAATTATCTCTAAAAGTATTTTTGGTCGGGGAATTACATTTAATAGGACTTTAAGTATTACTTAAACACCATTTCATAAAGGTAGTTAGTTTCTTTATTTTTCTTCTAAAGTAATAATAGTTATATATAAATAAAAAAAAGCTTTCGGGATTAAGGCACTCCTTCCAAAGTAATTTCTGGATTCGCTATTGACCATGAAAATTTCCACTATGTCGATATCATTGACAGAAAAAAAGTATTCTCCTGTATGAACAGACAGATCCGTTCCCAGCTTAATATTTACTCAGTGTGCTTTCAAACCTTCCTCCCTGAATTAAAGATTAACCGCATTGGAATAATTTCCTAACGCTTTAAAACAAGTTTATTGACAGAGTGTTTTAATTTAATCTTTTTTATTTATAATTTTTATGTACTAGGAAGTTTACAAATAATATATTACATACACACAACTATTTTTTATTACAATATTTAGCAAATCATTAAATTTAATCTCTTATTTTCCCAATGTAAATTAATTATCGCATTAAATGGCAACTGTATAATCTCTATCTTATATTTAATAATTAAAATATAATAATAAACTAGAGATTCTTAAACATAAAAATAATATAGCCTATGCACAAACATACATTAATAACTACTTTAATTCTCAGTCATGATTTCCTGTAATGATTGAATTGAATAAGAGAAATAAATTAAAAACAGACATTAAACTAAAAAAAATTTTTTTTTTGATGATACATTAATTTAAATTGTAACTAAAAATTATATATCTCAAGAATTTCATAAATTGTAAGACGGGGAAGAGACATCAATGCCTAGATAAGGCGGTATGTTAAGCAGCACATTTATATTTACAAGGTCTACTGGCGCTTAATTCTTATTCTTCGTCATTTAATTTATTTAAATAATATGAAGGTAGAATTAAAGATATTTTATAAATAAATGACTATCAAAATTTAGTTAATCTAACCAGATGAATGATGATTATCAGTCATCAGCAAATAAAAAAAATCAAGAACATCGAAATAATGATATCCACAATAGAAGCGCCTTTACAGGTAGTTTTCAGGTTATAATGAACTATGTGAAGAACTGGGCGTAAACAATAACAGGTTCTTTCGAAGAACTTAGAGTGCTTATCAACTTCAGATACCGTAAATACACGTACTTTAGATACAACAGAGGTACGACACACTTTATTTAAATTTATAACTGATGCTTCGAAAGTAATTACTATCGTAACTTATGGATTCCATAATTTAAAAAAAATTCTTTTAAAACAATTTTATTCAAATTTGCATTACATATTTGTACTATCACTGATTTAATTTTAAATTATCTATGATATGAGAAAAATATAATCTTAAAAGAGAGGCTTATACTCACCCCAACTTGAAGCAGTTCTTCCCATAAAAGCACCATTATCTCTGTTGTAGATGAATCTTTTTGCTTGATAGGACCAGGGTTCCTTTCCGACCGGGTAGTCATTGTTTATCATAGCTTCTTGTTCCTTTTTACTACCCATTATCACAACAAAACTGTTACAGCCACACCTTCACTGTTCATCATCCGCGCGCTCTTACGATACTAAATAAACCGTCACCTAAGTGACCCACGTACCTTTCTATAGCCAACCGCTCCCGGTGAGAAATTCTAAAACATCAATAAATATCAAACAATTATGGCCTATTTCATCTTCAGAACGAGGTGTGAATATTTTTCTCGCCTATTTTACTATTAATGGAATTCATGTATGGAAAGAATAAAAGAAAATGCGGTCATTTAAGAAATTACAAATAATTTCAAAAGTTGGCATTATACATGGAGAAGGAGGGGCAACAGGTCAGCCCGCTTGTCCTGACATCTGTGGAGTGTTGCTGTAAGTCTGTGTACAGTCACTTCCAAATCACCGTTTTATATTCAGTTGTGTCACATACAGTACATTAAATTTTCTTGATTGATATTAGAATATAAGCTGAAAATCAGGTTATTGAAAATTTCTTAAAAATTAAAATAATTTTATTTGTATTTATATTAATATTTAGAGAGCTAATTTAATAACAAATTTTAACCGGTACACGTCAGCTTACGTACTACTGCTCCAGGTTTGACTGCCAACTGTCTTTGATAGGTGAAACTATGTTTCTCAGTTGAAGTTTATTTACTGACTTAAGGACTGTTCTATCGCTTTTGCAACCATGGTAAGTATTCAAACAGGAGATATTATATTAGTTGTATGATACATAAATAGAGTGATTTGATATTTAGCATGGCACTTAACCTAGAAGCTGATTTATGTTATATCATTTTTATAGAATTCTTACTTTATATGGTTGTTTATTTCAGGTGCTAATCGCAGCAGCGGTTTGCACAAAAGCTGGTAAAAGTAAGTATCTTGTGTATTCTAATTAATTCATCTCTTAGTGTTCCATCCTGTTCCTTATTACTTACTTTTGTTATAGCCATTGTTTCAAGGCAGTTTGTTGAAATGACTAAGGCCCGCATTGAAGGATTGTTAGCAGCATTTCCAAAATTGATGTCATCGGGTAAACAGCATACATTTGTTGAAACTGATTCAGTGCGATATGTGTATCAGCCGCTTGAGAAACTTTACATGGTGCTGATTACTACTAAGGCCTCAAATATTTTAGAAGATCTTGAAACATTAAGACTATTTTCTCGTGTGGTATGTATTATAGTCTTTATCACATTGATAATGTTTTACAAGATAACAACTACCTAAGGATTTTTGATGTAGCCTATAGGTAATGCCAGCACATTCAGCTAGCTGCTTTTATCTCCAAAAACAATCATTACTTTATATCTAAGTAGAGATTATTAACATTAATGTGCTGTGACCCATTTTTCATACTTTCAAATTTGTTTTTATCTAAAAAGACAATTCAAGACATTCAATTTTATCCACTCTTAGCCAGATGCTTGGTCTGCCTGTGTGCTATCTGTTAATGTATGTTTGATAGACTGAATATGTATTGTAACATTATTTGTGTTGAATCATCATTTTATTAAATGATTCATTCAATCAATAAATCTGATCATAAATTATTAATTCATGATAAGTTCAGTGCATTAGTTAATTTGACTTTGTCATAGAAAATTATAGCTAACTTTAAAGTCATCTCTTGAATGAACTAACTTGTTCCAGATATATACTAAAATTGCTGTACAACAATTATTTGATGCACTAATTTCTTTATACAGGGACTACACAAAATTTGCATTAAACTAACAAAACACATTTTAATAGCTGACTTAAGAAATTTTGAGTTCACCTGAGTCCAAATAACCAAGTCCCGCAAAATGGTCTGTGTGTGTGTGTGTATGTATGTGAATAGCCTAGCTCAAAAACGAAAAGCCATACATAACTGAAATTGTGTATTTGAGGTTTTTATAATCATTGGATGTTACAGAAACATTTTCGTCTAAATCGGCAACCGCAAGTGGTACTTCATATAATCGATTTAAGACATTTTTATGATTTTCTCAAAAACGGCTCTAATGATTTTGATTAAACTCAGTGTTTTATTAAGCAGTTTTTAATATAATGTAGATTTTATTCTCATTTATGTTCTATAACAGGGCTTAAATGGCTAATTTCCAATATTAGCTTTCTCTAAAGTACCTTTAATATTTTATATTTGAAATAATTAACCATTTCAATTGAATCTTTGATACAAAAAATAGTTAAATATAAAATATGAAAGAATTTGATAATTAACTAAAGGAGTTATAAGGGATCGTAATGGATAATAGTTGTAATGGAAGAACCAAAGGAATACATACATAAAAGAGTACATATGTAACATGAGCTTAATATAACATGGACTCCAACAATATGTACATATACATATGCAGTTTTCATAAATGCTATGTTTGGTATTATTTAATATTTAATTGTATAGAATACGGCGATATAAAAATTGAAATTTTTCTATATAAGAGTATTTACACAAATAAAAATACCCACAATGAACTGTAAATAAATATAGCATAGATGCTGTATATTAGATAATTTTATAAATAACTATGTCGTAAATTATCAATAATTTTTACTTTCACTTCCCCTTTGTCTGAAAATATTTATTTCTGCTAAGAAGAGGATGGTAAGTGAAAGTCGTGTGATGCGCGCACCAGATTTTTTTATTAATAACAATTGATAGTTAACTCAATTGTCTTTCATTTTCTCTTTAGATCTATCTAGCAAATCTATTTCTACTTTTTTTTTACACCCATGCTCTCTTTAATTAATACAAGCTCGATGGATATTTCATTTTAAATTAGAAATGTGCAAATATATATATATAATTTCTGTTATTAATGTACAACA
This sequence comes from Nezara viridula, assembly GCA_928085145.1. Lineage (NCBI taxonomy): Eukaryota > Metazoa > Arthropoda > Insecta > Hemiptera > Pentatomidae > Nezara > Nezara viridula. Next base: position 99,967,046 of record OV725079.1, read on the forward strand.
ATAGTTTTTGGAAGATGCATAATGAACCTTTATAACAATTTTATAGCTTTATTTGCATAACTTTTCGGGCTAATCTCACATTTTCAAAAGTATTATACTGTCAAACTTTTTTTTTTTTCATTTTAACATTCGATCAATTTTATAGTTATTTATTTTATTATGTTTGTCCTATACATCATCAAGCTATATGTTTAATTTTTCTTTTTAAACAAGTCTAACTGATTATATTAACTATATTGTTTTTTTTTTCCTGTATGAACCTCGTCTAGATAGTGCCGTACAACTTTTTGATGTGTGCCCCGAGCATTATCCTTTATAAAAAGGAAACAGAGGGAAATAAACGGGCTGAAAGGTACCGCATATTCCTCAAGGATGTCAGTGATATATGTGTGTTGATTTAGTGTCGTCCTTCGGAACACATGGAGGTCCTTGCTTGACTCTAAACATATTCCACCCCAAACCATCACGACTCCGAACTGTACTCTGCCCACTATATTGCACTGAGCTAATTGTTTACTTGGTCTTTTCCATACTAGAACTCGTCTGTCTGCACCATATAGTTTATACCTGGACTCATCAGAAAACAGAACAGAAGCCAAATCATGTTCTATTCTAGCAGCGTTTTCACGTCAACTACATGTCCTGCCCATCTTAACCTCTTTGCCTTCATATCATGAGATATTGATTGAGCCAGTTTCTGTAAGCAGCTCTTTAGTGGTCTTTCTTCTCCAAGTGTTAGTAATCTGATTCCAGATCGCTCCAGTTATTGTGGGAAGGATGTTTGTCTTCTCTTGGGGTCGATTTTCTTTCTATGCAGATCCTGCTATTGGGATGTAAGTTATATATATAATTATTATAAACAGCCAATTATACATTTAACTGACTTTTTAAAAGACAAATTAATCATATAGTTTAGTGATAGATAGAATGAAAATATTAAGAGTAAAAAACTGTATAATGAATCAAAGATTAAAATAAAAACTGAAAATATAAAAAAGAAAACAAATTTGACAGTAAACTGCTTATGAAAATGCAAAACACCAAGGAAATAAAGATTGGAAATTGTTATGAAGGTTTATTCCTCAACTATTATACATGAGGAGAAATTGTTAGAGACCCAAAAGGAGTATTTAGTTCTTAGCATTCCTTAAAACCTGTGGTTCTTGGAGAGTGAGGGTTAAATGTTTAGATTAAAAAAAAAAAGAAGTTAATTAGATCTTAAGTCCATTACTTATTGTGGACTAAATGTGAATCAATATTAACACCAATAACTACTTTTAAAGTTTGATCCATTTACCTAGAGTTAAATATGTTCTTATTTATAATTGAGTTATGTTCTTATAATGTAATTTAAGTTCAATAATTTTCATTCTAGATCCCTGAGTATTGCCGCAATATGGAAGAGTCAGAAATTACTGAAAATGCATTTAATCTGATTTTCGCATTTGATGAAATTGTGGCTCTTGGTTACAGGGAAAGTGTTAACTTAGCTCAGATTAGGACTTATGTTGAAATGGATTCTCATGAAGAGAAAGTATACATGGCTGTAAGACAGGTAAGAGAGACTTTATTTTTATTTTTACAAATATTATTAACTGTAGTTTTTACATCTTCAATTCTAAAAATAACATAATTATATAGGTTACACATAAATAAGTATCCTTATTCAATGCCCAAAAAGCATTTGTTACTTAACCAACTGTTAAGTAAAGTCTGTTTCTATATTTTTAAAACAACTGAAAAACAAAAAAATTTATGGGATTATCTTGCATGAAACTCAAATATTCGTTTTAGGCTATATTTACATGGCTCAGTAATCTAGTTTTATGCCTCAAAGACAACAAAAATCATCAGCTATTAATTAAAGTTCTTGACTGCCACAATTAGATTTTTCAATCCATTTGTTCTTTTTCCACAGAGAAACTGTTTCATCCATTCATATGCAACCCTCCTAATGTTATTATTACTATAAGCTTACTAAAGACATATTATTTTTTTTTTGTAAGTATGAAGGAAAGAGATTAAAACAATATATGTTGACTCTTGATAACACAAACAATCTGGATATCAGAATCTGTGCAAATTTTCAGTTAAAAAAGTATGTTTCGTAAATATCAGCATTTAGACTTTTTAAGGCTTAGAGGAAATATTTTCATCCCTGATATTGGGTTTAAATGTAGTAAACTTTAGCTAAAATATGAATATATTTTAATTTATTTAGAATATTTTGGGACGTTAGACATAAATATTGGAGTAATTGATGTAATATTTCATTAATTATTATTGACAATTAAATTTGTATCCTAATCAGCGAAGCGAAACGAGGGTTGTGTATGGGTCGGGTCATAAGCTAAAAGCTATGTAACAATTTTTTTGAGGGAACCGCTGGTTTGTTTTTTAAGTTTAATAGCTCAAAATATTCGGTGAGATACCCTGAATGGTTTGAAACAGTTTGTGATAAAAATACTGAATCGTTATTAAATGTGTTAAATCAATTTGCAAAAAGCTTTGTAACTGGTTTTTTTTTATTTGTTTTTTCTTTTCTTTCTTTGTTAAGTTTTATAACGGGGTCTCGTGATTGTTTAGAAAGCATAAAGACATGAGGATAATATGTTCGTGGTGTCCGCTAAGAAGGTATGTAAACGCTGTTTTGTGCAAACGGCTGGATTGATTTTTAAGTTTGATGGCTCAAATTATTCGGTGAAATTTCATGTTTGTTTTGAAATAATTTGAGCTCAAAGTTCTGTGTAAAGTGTGTTTAATCAATCCGCTAAAAGGTACATAAAGATTTTTTGAGCTGATGGCGTCATCGATTTTTAACTTTGACCGCTATGATTACCCAGTTAGATCCCATGAATGTTTTGAGAAAATTTGAGCTCAAAATATGGAGAAAAAAAATTATTATTGTTTAAATATCTCGATTATTAATAGATTTGAAATATCATGTGTTATATGTTATGAAAATGAATTGTTAATATTTTAAAAACTAAAAATGAAAAAATAAACATTTTAATTTAAAAAAAAAAAACAGACTACATTAATTGGGAAACTTTATCCACCTTGAGGGAATTTACTTCTATATCTACTGAAACATCTTTGTAGATTGATAAAGAAATAAACATATACGAATATTTAAACTTGGTGTAGTAGTGTGGTTCCTATCACACCTCAAGACTCTTTCGGATGTTGACATGCAACAATACATGGGACAAAATCTATTTTTCTAGAGACGTAAATGTGTAGAAGAACTGAACCCCGACCACTACACTATGTTTTAGTATTCATACATGTCAATCTACCGAAATGTTTCAGTAGATATGGAAGTACATTCCCTTTGGGTGGATAGAGTTTCCTAATTTCTACAGACGGTTTTTTAATTAAAATATTTTTTAATAATTTGTACTTAAAATTTCTCATGGGTGGATATTGTGATGAAAAGTTCATTTCTTTAACTTGAAGTGCTAAAATTTCTTCCTAGTTTATTATTAAATTTCCAAAGGATTGTATTTTATTATTTTCCTGATTTATTGGTAGTGAATTGTATTTCTCTTTCTTTTTAATAATATTTTATTTTATCTTTGAAATCGATCATTATCATATATATTTTTCTAGTACCATTTTAATGTTAATGGTTCTGGAACTAAGAAAATATGTAATTAATGCTTCTAATTGTAAACAGTCTCAAGAGAGAGAAGCTAAAAATAAAATGAGGGAAAAGGCCAAAGAGCTGCAGAGACAAAGGTTAGAAGCTGGAAAGAAAGGCTACAAAACACCAAGTATTGCTGGATTCGGTTCATCATCAACGTACACTAGCCCTGTTGTCGAAACTATTGATCTGCCTAAACCTACATACACACCTGCGTAAGTAGGCAACTTTAATACCATTTTATGTAGTATTTTTTTTGTACAATCTTACAAGCTTTATTTTTTTACTGAACAATTCAAAGAGGAGATGGGAGCCCTGGTTCATTTTATCAAGCAAAAATATGACTTTTTATTTATTTAATTTTTTTTACTAAGTCAGGGTGTTAGCCTATTTTCAGAAAATGATTACATCTTGAGGGCGGGGTGGCTGTGCTGGCATTGTTCGCCAACCTGATAAACTGAAGATAACATGATAAAATAATTATGAGTTTGTATGCTTTTGCCAAGAGGGCTTTCAACTGTGGTATTAATCATCACCCTCTCCCCTGGCCTGGGAAAACTGTTTATAGTTTATAGTAGAAAAGACAAGAAAGAGGAGGGGGGAAAGTTACCTCACCCTTCACTCTTTTCTTCTTCTCGTCAGGGCTCCTTTTCTGTGAATCAACACCTCAAAAAAAAATTAAAAAAATTGGGACTGTAGTTCCTGACTGTGTTCTGATCTCCAATCAGAAGCACCAAAGTTTTTTTTTTCTTTGAACTACCTTTACAATTAAAATTATTGTTACCTATTAAACACCAAAATTCATCTTGAGAGGTATGTATTTGGTCCAATTTAGTTAGTAGATTTATGGATATTGAACCATCTTTAAATAGTTTTTTTTTATTTTTGTTTTATTTTTAGATTCCTTGCTAATTTATTGAATTATTTTCCAATTTTTTCTTACAGGTGTTCCCTTAGCATAATTTAATATTAAACACCTTTAATGTTGTATATTTATGATAGATTTATCTTTTCTGTTTAGGAAACCTGTCTTAACAGCGAAAGCTATGAAACTTGGTGGTAAATCTAGAGATGTCGAATCATTTGTTGATCAACTAAAATCAGAGGGAGAAAATGTGATTTCACAAGTGGCTGCGAATAAACCTGTTGCAGCTAAGTTAGCCTCTACACCAAATATTCATATGGAAGAGTAAGTTTTTTCTTTTAAAAATATTAAATTTATGTGTTTAATTTTTTTAACCTTATTTTTTTCAATGCAATAATCAGTGTGAGGATAAAAAGACAAGTTTTCTGTTGTGTATCTATTAAATTATAAACATGGTTGAATTCATAAAATACCATAATGAAGTTACTGAAAAAAAATTCACAATATTCATGTTTGAAGTGATAAGGAATCCCAAAAAGAACTTTTTTAAATTTTGTTGTAGTGATTACTTTGATAAATCTTTTATAGTTTAACAAAAATTCTTTTATTTATTTATTTTGATTGGAAGACATCAGGTTATTACATCACTCAATTATTCTAATTAATTAATAACTACGTTTTTATTTTTAGCTTTAAGTTAAAATATTCTTTTTAAGATCTTATTAATATGTAACCGATACATTAGATTACTAGTCACTTGTATTTTAATTTTAACTTCACCTTCTGTTATGTTTTGTTTTACATTTCAAGAATTAGTTTAAATAGATATTGTCTTTTTAGGGTCCATCTAAAACAGGAAGAAAAACTAATGGTTTCTGTAGGAAAGGATGGTGGAATACAAAGCTTTGAGCTCCATGGTCTGGTAACATTACGGATAACTGATGAAAAATATGCAAAGATAAAAGTATATCTCGATAACAAAGATAAGAGAGGAATTCAGTTGCAGGTATTATTTGTTCTAAAAGTTTAAATTATAATTGATTGATAATGAGTATCAAATATTAATATTATTATTATCCCATGTATCGCTATTGTTAGTGCAAAAGATTGTATGTGAAAATTGAGTTTTTTTACTTGAGAGCATAAAAACTAATTATTTCTTTATGATTTATTAGTATAATTTCATATTTTATGATGATGAAATGTCATGGATGGATACTGTTCAATATGGATGGAAAATTGTTACATAGGATCTTTTGCACTAAGAGTAACGATATACTGTTTTGCTAAGTGTTAAAATCAGTTTTGTACCAAATGTAATGCCCAGCCTTGCTCAAATGCCATAAATGAGTTATTATGAGTTGGATTTAGAATTTCATGGAGTATTTGCACTCTCAGTTTTTATTTTTGTGTAAAAAGTAAATAAAATTGATCCAAACATAGTAATAGGCTCCCAACTGCAACCATGGTAAATTGGTGGATTGAGATATGACAAATTCCGATGCATACATTAAAACCCAGTGATGTTATTCTTTAATGTACTGGGGTATGCATTTTTCAAATCTAAAACTTACTGTTATCGAGGTAACGCTCAATAAAGGTGTGCCTGTTGAATGAGTCACCCTTATTGTAGCATTACCATGGGATACTTATCACCTATCATTATTAAGGTTTTTAAGTTTCTATGAATAAGATCACTAATTCATTCTCATTAAGCCAAGCTAATTACTTGTTAAGGTACATTAAAATGTCAGTATAAAGTGTGTATCTTGATCAATTGTGTGTCAAATAGACTCATGATAATAATATATTATTATTCACCGAAATAAACATGTTTCTGTCTACTATCGCTTATGCTTCATACAAATTAGGGAGAATTACATAGGTTTCTAAGAACTCTTGCGTTGATATGCTATCTACTACATAATATTTCTGTTAGATAGATTATTTTTTTCAGGCAAAGTACTGAACCAATTGACAAAATTAAAGTACTATTTGAAAGTGATTTTTACTTAAAGTGTACAGGTTTACCTAAAATTTTGGATACTATCAGTATTTGTTGAAAGTATTTTCTTTATATGTTTATTTATACTGATATTTTTATTATATAACTGATATTTATGGCCAAAATGTAATGGTTAGTTTTTGTTCATATTTTCTCCATTGATAATTATTGATAAAAATAATTACATTTTTCGACTATAAAAGATGGAATGAGGGTGCATTTCAAATTTTTTTCATAACCTTGAACCCATCGTTTTGATTTTTGATGTATACATAAAGAATGTGCCGAGATAATCTTCTCTTCCCATATCAGAATATCAGGGGAAATATCAGAATAAAATAAGGGAGATCATAGTTGAATAACATAAAATTAATATGAGGCATACTGTCAACATTAAACCTAATTAAAAAAGTGAATGATATTAATTTGCCCTAAAATTTTATTTCCTGAAAGAATCCATTAAAAATAAAACCTGTGTATGTCTTTATATTGGATCTTTAATCATTTGAGACACCATCAAGAGATTTTAAGAAACTTACCCAGCGTTTGTCGAAATAAAGATAAATCCAAATTTTCAGTTTCATATCTTTCCCTCCAAGGTTGAACCCTTATTTAACTGGACTAAATTGTAGCAACAGTGTCATATAGCTTAGTGTTAATATTTGTACTTATTTTTCATTCCTATTTTGTTGTTACTGGGATTAAAATTATAAATAAATTTTGGTTTATATAATTAATTTTTTATACTATCATTGGTTCTGGTTTCCAGACGCATCCGAACGTGGATAAAGAATTATTCAAAATGAAGTCGCAGATTGGTTTGAAGAATCCTTCAAAACCATTTCCTTTAGGAACTGATGTAGGTGTACTTAAATGGCGATACCAATCTCAAGATGAATCTGCACTTCCTCTAACCAGTGAGTAATTTTCTCTGAACTCATTAGCTGTTTAAATTTTTAGACAAATATTCTAATTCTTGGATTTCTTATTTTATTATGCTTAATATTGGAAGCTAAGTTTTCATTGTGGTTTGATGAAGAGAATAAAAAGAGGATTTTTTTTAACTTCTGAAGAACTTAATTAAATAAATAACAACTGAACAGGAGGGTTAATATAAAAGAACCAACATGGTATCGTAGGCTGCATTTATAATCCATAAAAAATTAGTAAAAATATTTTATATCAAAATTTGAAAGATTTGTCGTAAGATAGTTTTCATGCAAAGCCTCTACCCCATATTCCTTACAAGTGATGTTTTATCTACTTCTCTTAACTTTCGATATGGTGAGCTTTTTATTTGTGCTTCCTCACTACCAAAGATTGGAAAGTTTTGTATTCGTGAGGAAGATGGAAAAAAAAATTTTAATTCTCAGAATTGAATATTTCCACTCGCATTTTATGCTCTACACATTAGGATGGAAGACTGTAGTCACATCCATATAACACCTACTGTTAATCCAATTTTCATGAAAATTTCAGAGCATATTGATACTTCATATTCGAGAACCTATGCTATGCAATTTCATCAAAATAATTTCTCATATGTACATGTGAATTTATTTTCTTAGACATACCTTTTATTCAAAAATGGTTTGTTTGATTTGGTTAAAAGCTGGAAAATAATTGAGGATTACCAAAAAAATTATGTATCAATTCTATCGAATTATGTATTTGGCTTCTTATTACCTACATATTTTCTTTGATATGCCTCTACTCAAAAGTCACATGTTTGATTTGGCCAAAGTTGAAGGTTAGGAACTGGTGTGAAAAAATGATCGGATGCGTATTAATTCTTATTATCAATACCAAAATGATTCAGTATGGAACTTAAAAAAATTCTGTGTGTTAAATACTAGTGTCTTAAATAATGCCAATGCAACTGATACGACTCATTAGAGCGAGAAAACGTGATCGTAGTTCATAAACATTTCAACCAAATAAAAAAAATGTTTAGTCTTTTTAAGCAACATATAGTTACTTATTTTAGTATGAAAAAAAAAATTGTGAGGTTAAGTTGTGAATTAAGAGTAAGGACAAAATAGATTATTTTTTCTGGAAAGGAAAGGGAGAGCACAGGAACAACACTTGTATTGAGGTGCATCCTTAGTTATATCACTGTTAAATAGATCTTTCTTTCTTTTTTAATCTATTTTGGTCTTGTTCTCCATCTATCCTTAATGATTTTAATATTAAGTTTATTGAGAAAATGAAAATACTTAACACATTGACTACCCACCTACAAGATGACTTTTAGTTAGTATTATTGCCTAGAACACAAACAAGTTATTTTGTAGGATGCTTTAGTGGCTTATTTCTGCAGCTATAGTGAAATTTGTTATAATTATTTAAAGTTTTTAATAATATATTATGATTAAATTAAATTGGATTTTAAGACCAGAATGCCAATAAAGTACTGTGGGCAGTCAGCGTGTTTGTCATCCATAATAAATGTCGATCAATATATTTGATTTTTTTCTATATGTTACAGTAAACTGCTGGCCATCTGAAAATGGACAAGGAGGATGTGATGTCAATATTGAGTATGAGCTCGAACATTCTCACCTTGAACTAAATGATGTTACCATCAACATTCCATTACCGTAAGCTTCTAGACACCTCAATTTTTTTCTTCATTTCTATTAATATATCTTATTGTGAGTAAAATGGTTAACTGTCGTGAATAATGAAGAGAAGAATAGTTGGGGTGATCAGTCAAATAAGAAGGCAAAAATAAATTATAATATTTAGTCAAAATAAATATTATCATTTATTTTTGCCTTCTTATTTGACTGATCACCCCAACTATTCTTCTCTTCATTAATATATGTTATGTATTAATAAACTGTCATTTTAACTCCTTTCCTTTCCGATGTATAGAGATGTCTTGTACAGTAATCACACAACTTTCACTTACCAATCTTAAAGTATATAGGTATTAACATACATAAGGAAGTCAAAGTGAAAATGACAGTATAACTTTACAGTATAGTATCAAAAAATACCTGTGATGGTTGCAAAAAATGATCTTTTGGAAACATTTATCACGAAACTCGTCGAAATATTTACTTAACATTAGTAAATATTGTATATTATTAGGTTTATATTAGTAAATCCTCAACATTTCATGTGAAAATTTTAAAATTATGGATAAGTGATATATAAAAGTTAAACTAACAATATGAAAGCTCTGTACAGAGCGGTGGGTATCGAGTATCTGTATAGAGAGGGAATCGGGCACTCTCGCCTGTTTCCAAATAGCTTTCAATGCTTTTTTCTGCTTTAGTTACCAATCAATTTTCTTCATAAAGTATATTTAACCATTTTTTTTAATCAATTACTAATTATTCAATGGTTAATTAATCAAATATTTCAACTATTAAAAAAAGGTACTTTAGAGAAAGAGAATTTAAAAATTAGTCATTTAAACCTTGTTGAAAAACATCAATGAGAATAAGACCTACATTATATTAAAATCAGCTTAATTTAACACTGATAAAATGCATTTAGTCAAAATCGTTAAAGCTGTTTTGAGAAATTTGTAAAAATGTATAAAATTGATTATATAAAGTAGCTATACTTCTCCTGCCCTTTAAATACATACATTGGGATAAAAACAAGTTGTGACTGTTTTCACCCCAAAAAAACGGGATGACAATGGCCATCCAACATTTATTCTCATAGCCTGAAAAATCTGAAATTATAACTTAAAAAGGGTACTGTAAACCATATACTTAATCTTCTTTGACAGTACTGATTCCATCGAGGCTAATTGTGTTGCAGAAGGGCTTTCCCATCCTTAAAAGAATTGAAAGGATTTTTTTTTTATGTTAAAAATGTTGAAGTTAATTTTTGTTGTGATTTATTTTTTCAGTATTGGGTGCTCTCCTGTTGTTGCTGAGTGTGATGGCGAGTACAAACACGAGTCCCGAAGGAACTTGCTGCAATGGGTACTGCCAGTTATTGACAGGAGTAACAAATCAGGAGCGATGGAGTTTTCGACATCTTCTGCTATTCCTTCAGACTTTTTCCCTTTAACAGTATCTTTCACCTGTAAACAGCCTTATGCAGATCTAAAGGTTATTGTTAATTTTATGAAGTGTTACATTGCGACAGAAATACTGCAAAATCCTGTTAGAACAAAAACCAAAAATTTTCAGGAGATGAAAAAGCTGATTAATTTTTGTTCTATGAGCATTATATTTTCAGCTTAATTTGTTTTGCAGGCCTAAGGAAAAAGTGTAATGCTCTATGTAACTTTTTTGATTGTATTTCTGCCAAATAATCTTTTAGAGCCATAACTTCTAACTTATAGCTTTTTAGTTATTTCAAAAAACAGGTATTAGTTAAAAACAATCAATTTTTCTGTAGTAACATCCCTAACTTTGTTAATCATGACAGGAAAAAAAGTCAGTTTCCGAAATGTATGATATTTGTATAAAAAACGATACTTCAAAAGAAAATTTGTAAAATATTTGACCGGAAAGCGAGCGGGTATTTGATCACACGGGTTATTCACTTTTTTGTTTTCCACTGTAGTGGCGACTGATGCATGCTGCCCATTTTGGAGTAGTCTATGAAAGTTTCGTTTTCAACGTACTCAACTTCATATGGACGTAGTTTGATTCACGAATGCTTGATAAGTTTAAGGTAATCTGCTGATGTGTAGAACACTTCATTTCTGAGCTTCTTGTGATTTTGAAGATTCATTGGTTTAAAAAGATGAAACTAGAGTTCTTTTTTGGCCTCGTGTTAAATTTTCCAATTAATGAAATCAATTCTATATCTCTCACTATCTCATTTTGCTGTTGCCTGGAGGTTTCAATTGTTTTGAAGGTTGTTCAACATTAAATTCCCAATTACCACTCTCTTCTTTGCTCCATCTAGTTCCAAGGATAAGTAGTGACAACCTCAAAGCAGGAGGACCTGATCATCTTATTAGAAATTTAATAAAAGAATACAATGAGTATGAGAAAAATTTATTTTAGTCTATTAATAAAGCTTATTGATCCTGTAGTCTATACTTACTTAAACAACTTTCTTTGATCATTTCATTACGTTTTCTCGGTAAAGACACAATCTCTATAACCTTCACTGTAACTTACAGTTTTTCACATCGCGATTTGCTGGTTTTAAGTTACAGAATTCTGCAAGAGGCCATTGAGAAGAATTGAAACATCATAGATTTCATTCATTCAGGACAAGATTGATCAGAAAAGCTCATTACCTCATTTTCCAGAAATTGTCCTTATAGATTTTTGCAGTGTGGCTGTCGATTGTTTTAATGAATATTATGTTTTTGGACTTGAATATAATTTGGAGCAATACTCCCTATCTTCCGAAGGATATTATTATTGTTACTAAATAGGGAATGCTGAACTTTGGGGTTCAGCAAAACAAACACACATAAACAAAATACAAACAGAACAATCAAAAATTTTACGAAAAATTGTTAACGCACCTTGGTACATTTCAAACACTACTATACATAACGACTTAAACACCCCAACAGTTAAATCCTACATCCACGACAAATACACTACATATCATTCTTCAACCCAAAATCACTCCAATCCTCTGGTTCTTTCTATCTCCTGCTCCCTGTTACCTGAGCAACGAAGATTAAGAAGAAAATGGCCAAGAGACCTACTACATCAATAAAAAAAAAAAAAAATCAAGCAATTACACCAAGACAATAAAAGTACAACAAATTTGCTAGATGCGCAACTGTGCAGGTGCAAATTGCATAAAAAAAAAATGCAAAAAAAAAGGAGTGATAATTTTAATTACATTACATTTACTTCCATAGATTATCATTATTAAACCTAGGGGCAGGGTGGCCAAGCGGGCTAATATGTGTGCACAGCACCACGCGTTACCCGCCAACTTGATAACTAAGTTACAGGCAACAAATTAATTAAGAGTTCGCGTCACAGTGCCAGGAGTGGTTAGGGGTGGTCTTTTAACTCTAGCATTAATCCCTCGCCCTCACCTCTTGGCCCAGGAAAGTCCCCATATAGTCTAAAAGGCGAGGAAGGGGATAACAAATAAAAAAAAAAAAATTATCATTATTATTAAGTCAGCTGATTTAGTCCATTTATAAAATATAAAATAACAAAATGGGCATTATTGAGAACTATATATACACTTAAATAATAATAATTTATAGATGCGATGAAAAGAAGATAATTAATATTATCTCTGCCTATTTAGTAACAAGAGCAATATGGTTCGGAAGCATTACTGCTCCGAAACATAAACTGTGGATATGTTAAAAGAAAATAATATCTATTTCATTATTTCCTTCTAGGATTCTGGGTCATTCATTAATTTATGTTTTCATAAACTTTTCATGATTTTCCTATTTCACTGGTAGTATTTGGCATCTATATTCAAAGATTTGCCTGACTTCATCACTAAATGTTAAAAAAATTTAAAATTAGACACACCTGCACGAAATCTCCTTCTATTTATGAATTAGATTTTCTAAGACAAATATAATTATTAAAATAGTAGTTGAGTCTGGCAGGTCTTCATTAGGATATGAATTAGTCTATTAATGGTAAGGAGAACAGTATAATACTCAGCATTTCTTCTGTTCTCGGTTAGGATAATTCTCCTCAAAGGATTGCTGTTTTTTTTGCTATTTATTAAACTATATACCTCTGCTGTATTTTTTATTTCTATCTCCTCAATCATTTTTTTAATATTTTTTATTTATGTTTGCAATTCTGTATCGAATGCCTGTTACATTACACTTATTTAAAATTAAGTATGTTGTATATTTTCATTATTTCTAACTTAATTTAATTTAATAAATCAATTTTAAATTAAGGTTTGTCTTTTTTCAGGCTGTTGAAGTTCTTCATGTTGATGATGAAACTCCTGTAAAGTTTTCAAGTGAAACATTGTTTTATACAGAAAGGTATGAAATTGTATAAAAGGAAATACAAAACATGGGGGTCATTTGATAGCTTTGAATGAATATGTGTAATAATTGTTACGTATAGTATATTAATTCATTTATATATATAGCTTTCTATGTAAATTAAAATATAATTGGTTTATTTTATTTTCTTTTTTAATGAGTCAGTATTCCTGAATTATGAGTATATTTTTAAAACAGAATCAAATTAACGATTTCACTGAACTTGGTTCAGAATTTTATAAATACTATTACTATGTATAGTTGTGAAGTTTAATTAGTGTTAAATATATTTTAAATATTGGATCAACTTTTTTATTCTTGTCTGCCCTAGTTTTATTTTTTCTCAATAATGCTCATATTTGTGGTTTGGTGGTAATAAAAGCCCATTTCCTTTTTATGATGCTTGTTCTTATTCACATTATTCAAGATGTCTCAAAGCAAGTTATTTTTAATATTACTTCAGTCAAATCGAACAGAAGTTTATTGATTTATCTATTTTTGTACCAAACCACATTTATAATTTATTGATCTCCTTTCCTCACTTAAAAATTATTGATAGTTTTGCTTATTTTTTATTTCCTTTCTTCAAAAAAAAAATTCCTTATACTGACGTGGAGCAACTAGGGGTTAATAAATTTTCTTTTACATTTCATAGTAAATAATGTGGGTTTTTATTTATTTTCTTAGAGGAGGCGGGGAGGATACTTATATAAGCATTATGTCTATAATTTTAAAAAATTATATCTTAGGTTTATGGTTATGATCACTGTCAATACTGTGGTTTCTAAGATTTCAGTTTACAGTATTTTGCCCCTAGTTTTCTGAATAAAATATTTTCAACATGTTAATAAAAATGGAGATGTATGTATCTTTTATCTTAAATGGTGATTATAAACATTTGCACGGACATATTTTATTTAGTAAACAAATATTAGTTTTAAAAAGAAAATTACAATTAAATCACTGGAGCTGAAATTAAATGATGAACGCATTTTGATCCTAAATGTCATGAACATGATTTCAGGTGATATTGATTAAATTTTTCCTACTAAGTCATTCATGAGTGAAAAATAAGTCTAGATCTCTTGATGGAGGTCACACTACCTTCTTTGTGTCAGGAATTTTTTAATTTATTTACTCGAATTTGAAGAGAAATATCTGTGTACTGTCTTGATTGACCATAACTAACATGAACTAATGGCTAATTTTTTCTGCATTAGGGCACACTCAGTTATGTTTAGTAATGGATCTGAAAGATTGATGATTAATTGAAAAAATGTTATTAGAAAACAATGACAACAACTGCTATTTTGTAAATACAGCATCTTAATCCCTAGATTAAACAGAGATTACATCTCACAAGCTAACCTATGTGATTCCCTTTAAAAATGCTTAGATATATTGGTTAGTTTTTTCTTCTTCCACAATCATTGTGATCAAATTGCTCGATAAGAAGAATATAGTCAAATCTGCAAAAAGGTACAATGTTTCATTTTAACGATGTCTGGCAGGCATTATGATAATGGAGTGAGTGTACACTTATGATTTGTAACCAAACAGATTTCTAATAAATATATTAATTGTCCTTTTTTGTTTCGATAGTGATTAAAATTATTTAAATTTCTCATTCAAAAATACAAGCATTTTGATAATGGTGTACCACAGTTGGTGATAAATATTCAAGCTCTGTGTATTGTAATTCGAAATATGGGATATTATGATGAATAAAAAACACATTTATTTTAAAAATTATATTTTTCATTTTAGTTATCCTTAACTCTTATATTAAAACATATAATAATACAGAAAGAAAATTATGCAAAAGAGCACCATCACTAAGGTTGTATTCTCCTTCAGTTTTGAGAAAAGATTAAATATTGATTTACTAATGCTTAGCTGAGGAAATTAAGTATAATTTTATAATAAGTTGAAATACTGAATTTCTTCTTTATGTTACATTTTTTAATTTGTTTCCGAATTTAATAATGGCAAACAATAAATAGAGTTATTTTTGTAAATTTTCCCAAATTAAGTGCTAATTTGACTCCTCAAGACACCTCTCCCAGATTGAGATGCACTGCAAGGTGGATAATGGCCCAAGAATTAAAATGTATAGTTAGTTTATATCTTCACCTTTGTGTAACTTTGCGAATTTCAATTGTAGATGAGATAAGTGCCTTTTTCTTTACCTCTTAATAGGGAAACCCATATTGCTACAGTTCTCTCACTATTATTGTTTACACATTAATTCCTCTCATATATGTGATTTGTTGGGACAAACCTTTTTTTTTTTAATTACACTTTATTTGTTTTCATGAATTCTGCTTATTATGATATGTAAGTTTTTGTACACACTTCTTAGTATTTATTAAACATTTTCGTTAAAGTATAATGTTTTGATATACAAGGAGAATTATCTGAAGCCTTCAAAGTTTGAACAGGCTTACGACAAGGAGATGGACTATCGCCGATGTTGTTCAACTTAGCCCTGAAGAAAGTAATAAAGAACAATATTACAGGAAGATGGAGTGGTCAAGAAACTCGTAAAGACTCAGATAAGAGAGACAGAGCAGATTGACCCACAAGTAAATGAAGACGAAACAAAATATATGATAACAATCCGAAAATTCCATCCCAATAACAGAAGCTGCGTAGAAGAAAAATTCAAAAACCTCGGCTCCACAATAACCTCAATGAAATGAAGGTGTATGTATCTTTTATCTTAAATGGTGATTACAAGCATTTGCACCAACATATTTTATGTAGTAATGACCAATGGGCAGAAATAGATCAGTATATAACTAACGCAAACGGGGCTTTCTTCTCCATTTCAAAAGAATTGAAATCCCGAAAAATCTCAAATTAAGGGTGTACAATACTATGATAAATCCAGTTCTAATATATGGTTGTGAGACATGGGCACTAACCAGCACCTTAGAAAAAAGTGTTGAAAGATCTGAGAGAAAAATGATCCACACAATAACCGCAGTGATCTGGGATCAGAGTACTATCACATGAAGAAGAAAGTCAATATACCGTGATATGAAGGCATGGAGGTTAAGATGGGTGTTGCATGTAGCTCTTACGAATCCATCTGGAAGCCTCTACATAACAATGAATGCTTCAATAGAAGACCATGTGGAAGGCCAAAAAGCAGATGGATAGATAGAATCAACAAAGATGCAATAGAGCTGTGCACAGATAAATGGAAAGAAATAGCCCAAGAGAGGCAGAGATGGAGCAGGCTTGTTAAGGCGGCAAAATATCTACATTGTCTGTATTGCTAATAGAAAAAAAAAATGTTTGTTACTGTCCAAGCTCTAGCTGGTCTTCTTTTCATTTTTTATTTCAGATACAGGTACAGAAAGTTTTTTCTCCCATAATAATTATTTAACTTGTTTTTAAAATTATTTCCACTTCCAAAATAATTTGAATTATGAAAGAACTTTATTAGTTTGTACATTTTTTTCTCAAACATCCTACTTCCTCTCTTTATAATATTTTGAATGAGATTGAACTGGTTTTAATATTGTACTTATGATTATTCAATTCTACATTTACTAGTATATATTGAATTTTTTTCTTCTAGGATGAGTGGTATTTATTTATTACCCAATTGTGCATATATAAATGTATATTATAAATAAGGAAGGACCCCTAGATATGTTTTAATAAAACTTCTTCTTGCAATAATATGATTTCACACACATGATTTTTTAAATAAATATATTTATTAAATTATATTATAATAGGTCATCTGGCCGATTTATTGTCAATTGGTATAAACAATATTGTTATTCTCAAGGGACCTAGTCCCTTGAGAATATTTTCTATTTCTATTTATCAAATTCTACTATTTTAAATTACCTATATTTTCCTGAAAGTGCCACATATTCTGTGGGGCATTCTCATATTAAATTTTAGAATACCTTGTATTGGGTTGGCAAATTAGTCCTTTTGGTGTTTCTATTTATTTTTATGTCACTGTAATACACTTCTAATGTGATGAATTAATTCCTAAGGTGGACTGTTTATCCTGTTTGTAATATGTCAACAACCATATCTGTTAACTCTTGTTGAAACTAGCTTACTGTGAATATGGAAGAAAATATTCATTATCGGCATATTTTGTTTCCGTCGGCGTATTTTTAAAAAGTCAAGAGTGCTGCAGAAGCTCATAGAAAAATTTGCAGTATTTATGGGGATGATGCATTAACTGAACACACCTGTCAAAATTGATTTGCCAAATTTCATTCTGGAATTTTGACATCAATGAGGCGCAAGAGTCTGGTCGCCCACACGAAATTGAAACGAACAATGTTAAGGCCATTGTTGATCGAAATCCCACCCAATCAGTGCAAGAGGACACTGTGGCCCTAAATGTGTCACACACAAGCGTAGGAACACACTCTGCTATGTTTCCAGGCTTAATGTTCGGATCCCTCACACGATTTTTTTCTAAAATCACAAAAAATGTTGTAACTTCAATACGACTTAAGCTATCTACAAGAAATTTAGGGTCACATAAACTACACAAAATGACATCAACAGAACCTTCGTAAACAAACTACAAATGGGGATAAAAAATAAAAACCTATAAGGAGTTTTTGTTTATTTATTCCTTATGTAGGCATTAAATTCAAAAACCATTCATACGGCTTTGAAGAGCAATACTTCAGCTTTCCAACAGATATAGTAACATCGAATTTGGAGAATATCCTGAAGAGTTATGAATGATCGGAAGGGTGTTGTGTTCCACTAAGACAATGCTAGGCCCAACACCTCATCGGTCCCTTGCAATAAATTATTGAGCCTTGGATGGGACCTTTTGATCCACCCTCCCTATTCACCAGACCTAGCTCCAAGTGACTACCACCTATTCCGGTTTCTACAGAACTCCATAAATGGAAAGAAATTTGGAAGAGGACATCAAGAACCATTTGGATTAGTTTTCTAACAATAAACTGCAGACATTCTTTGTACATGGCAATATGCTGTCAGTGGAAAGATGAGAAACAGTCATATTAATTGATCATCAATATATTGTAGATTAAAATCAATTTTATGTCTATAATATGTTGAGTTTTATTTCACCCTGAAGAACCGAAAGGACTTATTTGCCAACCCAATACATGGGCTGTAGTCATTTTCACACTAAATTTTACTATTTTATAAGATTAGTTTAAATTTTTTAGGAGTTTAGTTTAAAAAACTCTATACTCATTTCATTTTAATCAAACTAAACGAGATGGTGATTAGAGAATTCATCATTTAAATTATAATGTTTTATTTTAATTTTAAATCATTATAATTAAATGATAATCGTTATATTAAATGACAAACCTGTAATAAAAACACTTTAATGAATTATATGTATTTAGGAAATATTAATACATTTTTTTCTATAAATAAAAAATATTGAAAATGATGGAGATATAGTTAGTTACCTTTGGTGGGATCTAGGATTGGATGGTTTAACTTGCGGTCAAAAATCCTATATCTATAAAAAATATATTGTTCTATTGTAAACCGATATTGAAGCCTAAGTTTTGAAACTTCAGCATTCTGTGTAATCCAACCACTCATCTTCTCATTAGTTAAAAATATATTTATTAATAAACTATGTTATTTTTTCTTTATTACATCAGTAGGATGACCAACACTAATAGGGTTGGATTAAAATATTTAATTAAATACTATACTTTGTGAAATAGGAAAATTGTGTGCTTGTTAGTACATTTGATGTATAAATGGACTTGTGTCACTTTAATGCTCTTACAGTGGTTTTTAATCGAATAACAAGGTCAAAATTCATTAAAAATGTACTTAATGACTTTTGGAGCAAACCAACAATAAAATATATTTTTAATTTATTCTTATTACTTTTTTTTTTTTTTTAATGAAACATTAAATAGATTACATTATCATCAACATCGGTGAAATTAAATGTATTAAAAGTTAATGTCTATTAACCTCTTCAGAAATTAATGCACTTATTATTATAAACAATAGTTAATTGCTGTTTCATTAAGAATATAAAAATTATTCTACCTGATTTAGAGAGTTTAGCTAGCGTTCTTTAAATCAGAATTTTATTGTAATAGGATAAATATTGAACATATAGTTTACTAAACATTTTGAATACACTTAAAATTTTTGTGTACATATATACTATTAAAAATGAGGCTTTGATGGCTTGGCTTACTTTATTATAATTAAAGTCATTCTCTAATTTGTATTACCTAATAATTCTCTTTCACGCCTAATAATTCCCCTTCATCACTTCATTCACACCAGTCAGAGATAACAGTGACAGTTAGCAAATAAGATGATAGGATATTTACATCATGTTTAGCATAGAGAAGGACAGTTCTCACTAGCACCTCTTGCCAGTCTTGGTTTAGTCCCGTGAATCATGAAAGGTGATCTCTCTTCTACCACTTTTTTTTAATGAATATGAATATTTATTTAATAAGTATAATTTTAAAATACTTATTGATAAGTTTCTTATACTGTTATACTTTTATTACTCTTATACTTATACTTTTATTTTATTTTATTCATAAAATAGTATAACAGTATTTGATTAGAAGTTAACTTGTTTTAATACAAGAAATCTTTATGTACTAAATAAAGATCGTAATATTTTTTGTAACACATATATTGTCAGTTTATTAAAAAAAAATTCTTAAGTAACATTTTAGAAAATTAAATAAATACGTAATTTGATATAATTTGCTTGAGATATAGTATGTTTTTTTTTATTTTTATATATTTAATTAATTTTTGCCTCTAAAAATATGGTCAAAATTCACATATTTATATACTTAAAAGTTTAGCTCAATTAAAAATGTACTTAGTAACATTTTTGAATAAACTGATGATATCTATAAGTTAAGATTTATGGATGTTGCTATATGTTCATGAATCTGTTTAAAAATAGCGTATACATTTTTTTTTTTTTGTTATAATTAGTTATTATTTTTTTAATGTTCTGTTATGTAAATTAGTAATTTTATACTAAGGAGATTCTATTTCTATTTAATTATTTCTGTTTAGTTTGGCAAATGAAATGATATTTTTTATTTACTTCATCTTATTATCAGTTTAGAGGTCAAATTAACATTTTACCATCAATTCAATTTTTACATAAACAAAAAAGAAAAAGAAAACCTTAAAATTTGGGATTAAAAATATTACCTGATGTTTGATTTATTTTGTTGATAGATGTAACAATAAATTATTTTTAACTTTTCTGTTTTGAGAATTCTTACTATTATATGGCTATTTCAAATCAACATTATAGTTGATGTTTGTTTTGTATACATATCATTTAAAATAATAAAAATTAACTTTTCAGATTTTATTTTATATTGTATTAAACACTTAATTTTTTTTTTAAATCTTTGAAAATTTGACTCTTCTCTTAAAAATCAATTCCTGTCAGATACAGATTAAACATGTTTCCAAGCAATAATACATCAAAAGTTAGATCAATTTCTCTGTAACATAAATAAAATTAAATAAAAGGTGATTCATATTATTGGCTGAAATATTTTTTTTTTGACATTTGTAATTTAACAAGAAACATGCCCAACATTGCTTCAATTCAACTAACACTTTAAAAAAAATAAATAAAAATGATATGAGCCTTTACAGTATAACACATGCAAGATATTTAGAACACCATATATTTCCTCCAAATTTCCGGATTTCGACGATTTTTTTTAGAGAATTTCGTTAACTTCTAATTTATCATACGGGTATAAGGTATAACTGTACTTTCATTTAGGCGCTACCGTCAGTACCAACACAGATTTTTCAGCCACCATCTTGAAAAGAAACGGCAGATAGTAATGTCCAGATAAGAGGCTCATCCTCGGGTGACCTCTGTCTTGATTCCAAATTGAAAAAAAAAATCGTTCCAGGAATCTTGGAGAAGATGTGCGGATGGCGGACGGACAATTTTTTTTTATTAGATTTTAGAGTTCTGCGTATCCCGAAACGTAAAACCTCAAATTTTGTGATGGGATTAAATTTTGGAATTTTTTGACCGATTGTAATGGTTCATCATTGAAAATAATATACCAAAAATATCTAAAAGTCGCGATATCTTTACTAATAGATCTATGATTTCGATGAAACTTGTTTCGTTTTTTATGAAATTTAAATACTTTGGTATACGTGATTATAAAAATCTTTAAAAAAGTTTGTACTTTTTAATTATGCGGAAATATAATTTAACCACTGGTCTTAACTTTTTTCCATTTTCTTTTCGTTCAAGTATGTTAAATAGACAAATTGAAAGAATAGAAGGATGGTTGGGGTGATCAGTCAGAAATAAAAAGGCAAAAATAAATAATAATATTTATTTTAACATTTTCCGACGTTTCGACCTGAAGTTCAGGCCTTCATCAGGGCTAAGAAAAGAACCAGATAACAAGAAGAAAAGAAACAGATAACAAGAAGAAAAGAAACAGATAACAACTTCTGTTCATTATTCACGACAGTCAACCATCAACCCACAAAGATAAATTTAAAGGGCATCGAGAAGAATACTTTAGCCCAGTTTCATTAATATAGGTACATCTGTTCAGGCGCTACAGCACGGGCGGAACTACGGGGCGGAGGGGGGCTTTCGGGCTGAAGCCCTCCCAAAATGGTAAAATATAGCCATGTTTTATCGAAAAAAAAATATTAAAAAAGTATCTCTTAAAGTATTATTGTTTGTGTAATTACATTTAAAAGGGCTTTAGGAATTACTTAAACACCCCCTTTCATACAAGTAGTTAGTTTCTTTCTTTTTTTCCAAAGTAATTATCGTTATTTTTATGAAAAAAATAGGTTTCGGGCTGAAGCCCTCCCCCCCCCCAAAATTAGATCCTGGATCCGCTAGTGCACTACAGTCTATACGATACAGGTCTTTCGGCTGTCATCTTGAAAGGGAAGTACTTTTCAGAGAAAAATGTTCTATACATATATTTAAAAGACATCGAGGAGAATTTCCGCAAGTTTCATTGAAATCTCTGGTACATTCGTTTAGGCGTTACAGTCTATTATCAACACAGATTTTTCAGCCGCCATCTTGAAAGGAAAGGGCTGATAGTAATGTCGAGATAGGAGGATCGTCCCCAGGTGACCTCTGACTTTAAATCCAAATTTAAAAAAAAATCGGTCCAGTAGTCTTGGAGAGAGAGAGTATGCATACGGCAACAGAGGGGCCGATAGCCGATCTAGGAGGACGAGATTCATTGATCATAATTTTCGATTGAAAATCATGTATTCTTCACAAATTATACTTTTACAGTCTTTATCAAGTCAATATAAATTTAATTTATAGTAAAAATTTACTTTTTAAGAAAATTAAAAATAATAATTCCAAAAAATAACAATAATATTAATTTAAAAAATCTGTATGGAAATATTCAAATCAGTTAAATGTATTTTCTCAACTTTATAATCAACATCTTTAGAAAATTCACTCTCTGGCTGAAGTTCCTCATAATCGCTTCCTAACTCCAATTTAAATTTCATTTTTCTTTCAGTTGTTTACACCGTTTGTAAATATGTACCACCTTCAAAAAACCATAACCCCTTAAAAATGTGCTCCCCCAAAACTGTTGATGGCTTGTGCTACCCCTTCTGGGCACTTTCCAGTGAAAAAGAGTAATACTTAACTGAACTATTAAAAGCAGTACCATACCCTGGTACTGAATTATACTATACATAAAGTAATGCTGAAGATATTTGTCAACTGGCGGGACTAGGAGTACCTATCCCCCTCCCCTAAGATCGATGGAGCAAGAACCTACACCCTCCCGTGATTTTTTATTATTTACCTTTTCTTAAAAACAAAGCAAGCTAAGGTAGAATTAAAAAAATCGTAGATTATACAAAATTACTCTTGCTGCGGTCTCTTCCACGTTTTACCCTTGTCTCCTTGTCGGAAAATTCATAACCCCGACGAAATATGCCCCTCCCCCCTATAAAATTCCCTTCTACAGCCACTGGGTGGGATTGAAGGCCTGCTCGCCCAAGCCTCACCATTCCGTATCCTACAGTGAGGGTAAACCGAACTTTGAAATTTTACTGGGGCAATTTTTAGATCACCGATTAACTATTGAAAGGATGTATATTACATTTTTCATATTTTGAAAGTTGTTTTTGTTCTCCTAGGTCACCAACTGACCACTAGCGGATTCAGGATTTAATTTTTGGGGGGGGAGAGGAGGATACAGCCCGAAAGATTTTTTTTCATGTATATAACGATAATTAATTTGAAAAAGAAGAAGAAGAAAGAAATGAACTACCTATATGAAATGGTGTTTAAGTGATTCTTGAAGCCCTATTAAATGTAATTACACGAACAATAATACTTTAAGAGATAGTTTTTAATATTTTTTTCTACAAAACATAGTTATATTTTACCGCTTTGGGGGAGGGGAGGGGGCTTCAGCCCAGAATACCTTAAATCCGCCTATGCAACTGACCCATTGTGTGGTGGACGACGCACAGTGGTGCAAAAAGGTTAAAAATGGGGAAAACCTTATCTCAAAGGTATCGGTTGTGTTACAGGTATCACAACTCAAATTTATACGTTTCATTAGATTCTAAATAGAATGAAACCATAGCCAACTTCATCGCATTACTAGAAAGGGTAAAAATTTAAGTTCAAAAAATCCAAAAAAATCATGTTTGGTATCGATATATACACTGACAGGCAAAAAATTCCACCCAATTGGTTTTTTCAACCACGGAATAACCGGTGGAACCTCATATGTTGCCTATCCTCAACGAAATCGGCGATCGTTCGCTTGAACAACAGTAAGGTGCCGGTTTCGTAAAATTCTCAAAGTCAAAAACCGGTCATCCCATGGTTCTGTTATCCTAGGCCGTCCAGAACCGGGCCTTCTATCGTAAGAACCAGTTCTCCGAAAACGCCTGACGGTGTCTCGTAAAGTTACATATGCAACTCATATGGCATTAGCTGCATATCTAATGGAACGTCCATCATCAATAAGTGCCACACCACGCGCAACATCCTCAGCACTAAGAGGCATTTTTAAACTTAATATTGAAAATATTAAAAGCCGGAGACTAAGAAATGTGCTGCAAGGAACGGCACTGAACTAATGATACTGAATAAACATTTTGATTCTATAGCAAGTAAACATTGGAATCTAGAATCATTTCATTGAACTAAGGATTAAGGGTTATTGTCCTCTATATTAACATTCCTAATTGAAAACAAACAAAAAGATTACCTATTTATTCATTAAAAACAATAGACCAATCCAAAGCAGAAATATTTTTAGATGAAAACATGAAAAAATCAAGTGGGTGAAATTTTGTTGCCTGTCAGTGTATGTTTTTAAGGTGCCAAATCCTATGATGTAAATAATAGTCAGTTTAATCGGTTCATGAGAAAGCGTCAAAATTTTTTAAAGAAGGCTAATAAACCATTATCATAAAGTTAATTACATAATAATAAAATAATATATTGTTTTATCTTTTATATTAATTGATCATGTTTCTACGAAAGTTAATTACAAGCATCATCCCTCAAAGGAAGAATATTTTTCATAAAATGTGGTCTTAAATGGCTATTTATTAGATCAGAAGTTATTATGTGAAGATGAAATAGGTCTTCGTTCGTTGCAGTTGGAGAAATTTTAACTATATTTCTAGATTGATGTTCTCTATATTGCCTAGATACACGGTGGGCCAGACACCCCTACAGTGCACCCCCTCCTCCCATTCCTATAAATTGCATATCGTTGTTTCCTTGTAATTATTTATTTTAAAAAAAAGCCAATGTTCCCACGAAAAAAAGTGAATGCACTGCCCCAAAGATGACGGATTGGCGAATTTGACTCGAGTTAGTTTTGTGGGCACTGAGAATCAGCATTTGGTTTAATTGCGTCATATTTAGCCTTTTATTAAAGCTGAATTGTCAGAGAATAATAAAACATGAAACAATATTAAAAAATAATGATAGGCTATTAAATGATAGGATATTAAAAAACAATTTAGTTTAGGCAATAAAAACTCCAGTAAAGTCAATTATTTCAACAAAATAGGTGTCAAACGCTGTGGCAGTTTGGATGATGACACCTTTTTAGCAGATCCTTGAAATATTTTATTCATCTGTCTACACGGGCGGATCTACGGGGGGAGGGAGGGGAGGAGCTTTCGGGCTGAAGCCCCCCACCCCCCCCCAAAAAAAAATGGAAAAATATAACCATGTTTTATGGGAAAAAATACCTCTTAAAGTATTATTGTTCGTGTAATTACATTTAAAAGTACTTAAGGAATAACTTAAACAACATCTCAACAAACATTTTTTTTTTTTCGCGTTTTTCCACTTACAACCTTTTCACTGTCAACGCCTCATATGTTCGTTAATACAATCAATATAATGTACCAAAAACATTATTATAGCACTATAACTAAGCCATTTACGAGTACTGAATACTGTGGTAGAGGCCTGTAGGTACCTTCGCCAGTACCACTTTTCCGCCAATTAATTGCATTTTCTACAAAACCACTTCAAATATTTAAAAATGTTATCAGTGTTTTCAAAGAGAAATATATTCCCCAGATGTTTTATTTCAGGACGTTTTCCGTTATTGTGGGCCGTTTAATTACAAACGACGCTTGCTTTTCAACTTGATTTTTTTTTTTTAAAGCATTGACTTTCCTGAATTTTTTTATTGCCTAAACGAATTATTTTTTAATATTGTTTCATGTTTTATTACTATCTGAGTCTCAGTGTCCAAAAAAATAATATAAGTCGCCAGTCCGCCATCTTTGAACACCATATTGGGGCAGTGCGTTAACTTTTTTCGTGAGAATATTGGCCTTTTTTTAAATAAATAGTTACAAGGAACACAACGATATGCAATTTATAGGGATGTGTGGACGGAGGAGGATGCACGGTAGGAGGGTCTGGCCCACAGACTAGTTGTTCTTGTGCTTACTCTCCTTAATACAAATAAGTCAATAGAAAACTGAGGTAATGAATGATACAAATAATTCGAAAAGATAAAAATAATCCTTTGAAAAAAAACCCTCTACTTTGCGAACATAATATTTACCCCTGAACATATAGGGTACGGAAATGAAATTAATAACAATACTCTAATAGTAGTACTTATATTTAAAATAGTTCCTAGTACGACGTACCGTTTTTAAAAGTACAAACGAAAATACGATAAGATAAGATCTGACCAAAAAAGGTAAAATATAACCATGTTTTATAGGAAAAATATAAAAGAATTATCTCGTAAAGTATCATTGTTCGTGTAATAACATTTAATAGGACTTAAGAATCACTTAAACACTATTTAACATAGATAGTTGGTTTATTTTTTTTTTCAAAATAATTATCGTCATATATATATATATATATATATATATATATATATATATGAAAAAATAAACCTTCGGGCTGAAGCTCCACCCAAAATTAAATCCTGTATCCGCTAATAGTATAAAGGACATAAGTAGGGGGATAGTATAAGAGAGGAATGGGTCCCCACGATGTCACTATTAAATAAACTAGATAATTGTGTTTCTCACAGTTTGTGAGCAAAAGCACCTCAAAATTACCGTACAATCCAAGTGGAAAGCAAATGGGGATCTATTTACAAGTTTTTAGTATCTAATTAAATAGACAAAGTTTGCCGACTTCCAGATTGAAAACGCTCCAATTCCAAGAGTTTTCGCAGATAATATAATTGTAGGTTACAACGAGATGAAGCTATTTACGAAGTTTAAGGCGGATGTTAATAGTATGATAAAAAAGGGATCTGTACCACGGACTATAATCATTTTCATAAAAAGTTTCAATGGTTCAGAGATAACATCTAAGGCTATTGTTTCACTAATACTTTTTCTGAAACCATCTTTGAGATAGTTATAAAAAATAGTCTCTAATAATAATATGAGAGTAAATAAAACTTTAAAAAAATATTGCATTGGACTAAAATAAGACAAATACAACAGCAGTTTACATCTGTAATATTGTATATCTTTCACCTGATGATTTTTTTTTTCATGATAAATGTTTTAATATTTATAGATTGATGGTGGCAAGTAAATACCCAATTGTCAAAGAAAACATGTTTTAATAGCAGAAGATCCTATGAGTAACTTTTATTATTTTAAACAACTATTTTAAATAATCTGATAATTTATGTATATATATATATATATATATATATATATATATATATATATATATATATATATATATATATATATATATATATATATATACACATTTTAAATGAAAATCAGATCAGTAAAAACAGATCAGAGTGAGAGGAGACTGGAAGTGACATCATACTCCTTCTTTTTTTCAGTCCAAGGACAGTAGTTTCTCTTTTATTTTATATAATAAAAAATTTAAAAAAAGTTCCGAAATTCTTGATTTTGTTCTTTTCACCCAACTTTAATCAATATTTAGTTTCTTATATAATAGATATTTGTATTCATATGTAGAATTATAACAATGAGGAGTGGTAATAAATATTAAATTTACTCATTATTTTATTTGTTTATAAATTTCAAAAATGATGACTGACTCATTGAAAACACCTGTTGCGACTATACAAATCTCCCGCGCCGACGTTATCACCATGACGTCACTTAGATGAAAACCCGAAGAAAAGTTCACTTTATAAGAGCAGCAATATGGCTGCCGCTAGGAAGAGCCGTCACTTACATATGTCGTTTTAAATAATATTATCGTGCCTTATTTCGTATTTTATCAGTATTCTCGCAATAAGTGGAATATAAATGTTTTAACTCTATATTAAGGTAATATATATTTATCAGCTTACTGGGTGTTTCCTCTTACGGGTGTGGGAGGGTCCACCTGTATGTAATTACCTGTCTGTTTTCAATCAGTCTTGAAAATACAATATATTATTAAGCTGTAAAGGAGTAATTTTGTCACCCATGATCTTGGATTTGAAAATACCTTATACATTTTTTTAAGTTTCATAGAAGGTGTATTTTCACCAATGACAATTCAATTATTAATTGCAATTGTATTTTAGAATATATGAAAAATGAGCCCTCCAGTACATGATAAAATAGAAACACCTAGTAAAAAATGGGTAAAGTTCGAGGAAGAAGAAGGCAAAGCCAAAAGTCCAGAAAAAGAAGAAACTCATATTAAACAAAATGGTGAGAACTTGTATTTTTTTAGTTTAAGTAAAGTTTATGTGTATTAATATTTTTTCATTAAGAAGAAATTGCTTTAGGAGCAAAAAAAGAAGACCATTACAGTGGTGCCGTGATTCCTGCCGAATCGGTTCAAATAAATCTGGACCGAAGTCTAAATAGATCACTGACATCACCAGAGCATGCAGTTGTAGATGTTGACTTACATGATACTGGAAATAATGTATCCAGTAATGTTGGGAATATTCGTCAGGGATTCGGTAAATTATAATCGTCCATCTATAATTACTGTTATTATATTTCAACAAGAATTCGAAATTTAGTGAAACATTGTCTAACTTTTTAGCTAATGGGGACATAATTGTGACCCTCTTACCTGTCAATACTCGGTTTCCTTGGATTACCCCTGCTAAGTTTCGCCCAGAATTGGTACCAGAAGAGTTGATGGCCCAAGGCCTAACTGTAAGTTGAATGAAGCTTTGTATTTCCTTCTATACTAAAATTTTAGTGATTCTTATCATTGTTTTGTTTCCAGCTTACTGTTGAAGATTATGTACATATAATGGAACTTTTAACAAATGATGTACGATTTAGTATATACAACATCTGCTACAAACGTGTACTGGTCGTATGGATATTTACTGCATTTGCTATTTTACTAGGTCTTCTGTTTTCTGGATTAACAGGACTTATATTATTCGGTCTTGGTGTGTTTTGGCTCGTTTTTAATGCTGCTGCAATTTTTCTTTGCATGTGGATAAAAATTAAGGTGGTAATTTTATACATTACTATTATATGTTTGAATTTTGTGGGTTACTAAAATCACTTTTTTTTATTGTTGCAGTTAAATCATAATTTAGAAAGATGTATGGCCAATGTAAACAAACATTTAATTCGGCACAAAATTATTCTTGGTTTAGATGATAGAGGGAAAATTTCATGCCATAAAGTCAACCTTTGCTTTATTTATTTTGATGCTACTGAATGTGTTGTAAGTTGAAGCAACATACTTTATTTAAATGCATTTATGCACATTTTTCATCTAGTTTTATTTTTTTGTTTTAGAAAAAATTACAAGATGTAATTGAGCGTGAAGAAGCAGCTGGAAGAATCTTGAATAGAGAAGAAACTCGAGAAGAAAAGAGAAAACGTGAGCAGTTTGCAACAAGAATGGATATAGAGGACCATGATTATGTTATTCAAGGTGCAAACACTACTCGAGTCGCCAGGAAACAAGTAAGTTCGGTTACTTTTAATTACAAACAACAAAGTCTAAGTATTCACTGTTTATTTTATCCGCTCATAACAATTTTGAAGTGTTATCTTTAATATATTGTGGAAAGAGAAAGTGGAGTACTGTTGTTGTTGAGTTTAATTTTTATTTAGTTATATGAATGAATCGTTTATATTTCCTCTCCTTCTGTTTGTATATAGTACGTCTTCCCTCTATAAAAATTGATATTATAGATCATAATACTTAATTTTATTTAATACTGTACAAGAGATATTCAGTTTTGTATTTTTATGATTTATCATAGAAGGATACAATGGTCATAATTTAAGGTACAGCTTTTTTTTATTGTTATTCATTCTTTCAATATCTTTATGGTTACATTTTTGATGCTGTTAATTCATTTAGTGGTTAAAGATAAAATTAAATTTTCTATTGTTTTGCTTGCTTGTTAAGTTAATGGCGCTATTGCTTCTCAAAATATATTTTTACATTATTTGATATTCCAGTATCTTTTGTGGTTGGTCTTTTAGTCTATATGTCACAAAGAAGTTAGGCTTCTTGCTACACATATATGACCTGACCCTTATTGGCCTTCAGTAGGGGCATTGAGAGAATTAATTTTACCAGCTGTGATGTATACAATTCAATCCTAAAACTCATTGTGTGAAAAATTAAAAAGATCAAGCAAAGATTTTACATTATTATTATACCATAAATTTAATGAATGATGTGTATAGAAGTGGTAAAAAAAAACTAGCCTGTATAGACCTCTCAGAGGTTCAGGACTCTGTGCTGCCCTTCTCTCACGTCAGACTTGGCCTTGTTCATGGGTGGCCTGATTCATCAATATTCCGATGTTTATCACATGTGTATTTGCAGCATTATTACCTGCATTCTCCACTATATATATACCAAATGTTTAGTTCAACTAATTTAATATTTTTCAGATCCTACCTTAACGTTAGTGCAATGAAGTTCGATCATTGTTCTCAACCTGTTTTATATATTTTTTATTTGATGGTTTATCAATTGGCTATTATAAAGCTCACATTGTCTTCTTCTAAGGTTGTAAAGCATGGTAATATTTTTTGGGGTTTTATTCACTGAATTCAATACATCTTGGTAAAAATATTTTAAATAGATATGGAGATCTTAATTAATTGATTTATTTCAAAAATATATAAAAGTTCATTTTCTTGTATATTTCCTGTTAGATAAATCTTTTTTAAGTAGTGTATCTAATGATTTTATTATATATATTAAATTGATTTTGTTTTTAGTACAGAGGGAAATATAAGTAATTATTCTTCATTATTGTTTTAGTAGATATTATGGAAATTATTTTAATTTTTTTTTGTGTAAATGATTATTTTTGTGGTTAACCAAAGGGAAGGAGCGAGCAGCTTTTTCTCCGCTATTTGCAGCGTTGGTGTAAGGACTATCTACGAAGAAGACTCGACTGGACATTGGATGAAGAAATTGCAAATCCTTCTTGTCCTCTCCATCTGAATACAGCTCTCTGTCCTTGTCAGCATATAGAACTATATCTTGCTTCAAAGCCAACAAGAGATCCCCGAGAATTTTGTCCTTCTTGGTCTAGTTGGCTTAGGGAGAGGGGTATTGGATAGTTTCAAGAAATCAAACTATTATATCTACATGGCTCATTATTTGATTAAAGTTACCCTTTATAATTGAATTTGATTAGGAAAAGAAGTAGTGTTTAAATTTTCTTTTAAGGGAAGTGAAATAATTTTGAATTTGTTTATTTTTCGAGTAATAAGTACTAGTCTTTTTTCTCCCCAGGTGTGTTGGTTTGAAAAAAATATGGGTAGAATAGCTACTAAGCCATTGTTGCAATGATAGATGGTGTTGGCAAATTTTAGTTACTTTAAATAAATCAAATTAAGCACTGTCTTTGGCCTTCATCCAGTAGCACTACTTGGTAAGGCCATATTATTGGCTTTGATTTGATCAATTGCCCATTTGGATTTGTTTATCTTTTAAGTGACTGAAATTTGACAGCTGTTCAAAATATTTAATCATGCCAAAAAGTGTACTTCCTTATGATATATTATATACATTATATTGTTATAGTTTAGGTAGATAACATTACTCAACTTATTCTTGCTCAAGGCATGTCAATAATGTATAGTGTTTTGAGATAACCAGTTATTATCCTTTCACATTTCGTATTGACACTTACTTAAGCTAATTTATCCTAGAAACCAAATATTGTTTTCTTAAAATCAAACTCAACATCTCTGTGTGGAGCTATAAGATTTGTACTATTTAAAATTTTTAGTTTGATAACTTATATTTAAAAAAATTAAACATTTTCAACTTTACATTTGGTCGTAATAGCCCATATTTTTGGTTTTAAACTCTTTTTGGCCCATGGCCCCTTCGAAATCCTAATGTTCTTTGTAGTCATTCTCATTATTTATCAACATTAAAACTATATTTAATTTAATTTGATAATAATTATTACTCCATTAAAAAACTTAATTTTCGGTGTGCTGAAGCCCCTCCCCCCCCAAAAAAAAACACCTCCACCTTTAAAATAACACTTCCCTTATTAATAATTAAAATTAAGCTAATCAAAACTAGTTATCATATTCTTCATATCAAAATTAGATCTAATCCGGAAAAAAGATATATATCACTTTAGTACCTGCTACTTTGAGAACAGTTTTATGGTTTTCCTGATAAATTAGAGTGATATTAAATTTATAATGATTAGTAATCTTTTAGTCAACCCTTGTTTCCTGTCGCATGATACTAGTCTCAGCTTCTCATCAACTCTGTTCTATTATGCATGTACCATTTGTAAATGAGAACTGTATATCCTCATGAACTGAATCTCCAGTTTTAATACCTTCCCAACTGTGTTAATTTTTAACTTATTAATTTAATCAATCTTTAATATGTATATTTGAATTTTTTAGGAAAGATTGTCGGATCGCAATTATTTTATGTTTTGTTTTTTTCTTTTACTGAATTATCAAATTTTTTGAAAAAAATATTGCGAGCATGTAGTATTATAAAAAAAATTATGACATTGTTACTGTAGTCGCATTTCTTGAAACTAGATTATTTTTTAGTGAAAATATTATTAACTCATTGAAGGAAATTATGTTTCATTAGATTTATTATTTCCTCTTGTTTAAGTGACTGAATTGGAGTTACATACAAACTTAATACATTTCATATGTGATTATTTTTGCATGTATACCAGTAAGTTTATGCTTGCATAAATCATTCCAAAGGTTTTTATATTTGTTTAGAACCTATTCATCTGTAGTATTATTCGTTTATAACACAAGTTATTTGCATGCAATGTCTCAATACTATTAACCATACATTAGTATGTTAATTTATTGTTTCACAAAGGTTTACATCCATAGTATTATCCTTTCTTCTTAATTGTTTCACATGCTTTTTTTTTATTATTTTTTTTTTATTGTTTAATTGCATATAGTAGGAATAATTTAGATTTAGGATGAACTCATATGCTTTTCATTAATTTTCATTGAAAACAGTGAAACTAAAATTTTATTTTTGAATGCACATTTAATGTCTCATAATTTAATGCCCTGAATGGCTTTAGCCCTACTTGCTAGTTACTACTGCTTTGCTAATGCTGTGGCTGTGGTGGTGTAGGAGGAAAGAGCGATGCTCCTGCTGCTACGCTACTCTTCTCGCTGGGCCAAGCTTCTAGTTAGGAGGAAGTTAGATTTGGGCGAAAGGGGAGGAACTCCATGTCTCTTTGGGCCCCCTCGCCACTCAGCCCTCTTCGCATGCCCATGTCAATTCATTGAGAATCACCTCAGATATAAACCCAGAGGCAAGTTGAATCTCATTCAGTATTTCTCCCTACCCGATTTTTCTTTTAAATAGACTGCTGACTTTGATATTCTTCCTATAGATTAAATATTTTTGTACTTAATTATAATTCAAGACTGATAAATAATTGTTAATATTGAATCTCCTAATTGTCTATGAAATTCAGATAAATGATCTTCAGAAAAGTAACTCGCTGAATATTAGATTTTTAACTGTTGTTATTTCTCGTATTCAAAGTAAGAATCAATGCAATATCAAGACTGGTAATAATTACTTTTAACTAATTATCTTTACCAAAATGGTTAAAGGTGTGCCTGGGTCTTAATTAATTGATTATTAAATATAAATGTTATATTTTCTGAAATATTAAAATTAGAAAAATTAAAAATTACTGCCTTCAATCAAAATATAAGCTGTGATTTTTTAAAAAAGTATTTTTAAAAATAAATAAACTTTTCTGGAACAGTTATTTTTAAATTTGAAATAAAATAATGAAATTATACATACATCTCTACTTGCGTATGTATGGTGGATTATGTGATGCTAAAGTGCTTAAAAATTTTGAATGTATATTTAGCTATGAACAATGCGATGATTAAACTATATATTCATGCATAACAGAAATTAGTCTGCTCATTATAAATTATTTTCATTCTTAAATTATTATTTTTATTTTTAATTTAGCTTATTCAGATTGATGAATATATAATAATAAATGAAAGGTTTTATTGTAAAATATTTTTGTTCCGATTAAACTTAAATGTACTTAAAGTTTATAACATCTAGCTTTCAATTTTAATACTTATTTAATTAACTATTTCATACTAATTTTAGAATGATTCATATTTTAAATATCGTTATTTTTATATTTAAAAAATTTTAACATGTTTTTACATGAACGTAAAATACTCTTTTTTTTATTAAATATCAAACATATTTTAGACATAAGTTTATATTAAAAAATTGAAATACAAGCTCAGTAAGTGAATGCTGAAAGCCTTAATTAAAGTTTGGCCTTTATTTTTTTTTTTATGTTCTTGATATTATTTTATAAATGTGGAATTTGGAAGTTGCTTTGGTTTTATAACTTCAGTCCCTCCCTCTTTTAAGAAGGTGTTGGGTTAATATTCAATCTAGGTAATGGTCTTGCTTGTCAAATGCATGGCTCAACTCCAATTTAGTTTTTAAATTGAATGGAATATTTATAACAATAATTTTTATTTAAATGTAAGATATAAAATATATTAAGTATGTGCCAATTTTCAAAAATAATAGTATTTATTCTGTCCGTCCAACTGAGTTTGTAAAAGTAATACAAATATATTTATTATAATATTCCGTCCCCTAACATTCCATAAATATTATATTTATAATTCCATTAGAAATTTGTAAAACATTGTTATGCACATATACAGTTACGTAAGTGTGTATTTTTGTTGTTCATAATATTTATATATTGATGTAGTTTTTTTAGGTGTTATGGGATAGCACAATTATTGTTATTAACTGTGTTAATAAAAAAAAAAACATGTATTATGTACAAATAAATGAGAAATATTTATTAAATAAAATAAAGCATATATCTTTCAACATCTCCTTTTTATCTTATTTTCATAACATTTTTGTTTTAAATAGCTTTTGTATTAATTTTGTGTTCTAACTTATTGCATGCAGCTAAAGTCAGGAGAAAGCCCATAGTTGCGTTGATTGAAGCTTAATCAAGTAAGGAAAACCTATTCTAGCGTTATATTGCTGATTTTAACTCACTCTGTTGTAAAGTAGCTGTTTAACAATATATTCTCGGCAGTTAATAGTACTTGCATGAACTGTGTTGAACCTAAATTAATATCTTTATAAAAGTGCTTACTGAAATAGTTTTGGATCTAATTTGGCACAATTGTTTTCAATTTCCAACTGTAACACTGTCCGTGCACATTTATAATTGAATAGGAAGAAAAATGCATGTCAAACTTGCTTGGTCAGCAATCATTGAGTTGTAAAGGTATATTTTCAAATGTATCATTTGGATGTTTTTTTGTTTCATAACACAAATTGTTTGGTTACTTCATCTGTTTTGTTTTATTTTCTGATGTGAATAATATTTTTTTTGGAGGGGGCTTTAATTGAATTAAAAATTTACATTTATTAAGGTGTATTACTGTTCATGTAAGTAAGTACTCGTTCATTGTACATAACTTGAAATAAAAAAATTGTTATATTAAAAACCAACCCCTTTCTGACAATCCAATAAATGTATTTTCGCTTTCTAGCACTGCTTTATATAATCTATAAAAATAATTGATCTGCACATAGCATTTTTAAAGGTAAGTCGATTGTTGATTTGTTTTATATAGCTATTGTAGCAATGAACCATAGCCAATTATAGTTGATATTTTAGATACATGTTGATAACTAGTAGTCATAGAGACTATCAATCCTTTTTTTCAATATAATAGTATCTGTAAATTAAATGTTTGATTATGGATTTCTCTATATCTTTTGCACAGATAACTATTTTGGTACTTGTCCAGTCTTGGCGTCCTTAATTTTAAATATTGCCAAAACCTTCCCACCTTACATTTTAATTCAAACCAAGAAAAGATCTCTTTAAATAAAATGGTAAAAGCTAAAAAATAATTTTAATAAATAAAAGTAGTTAGAGTTGTAACAACATAACATCTAAGAGTATTGTTTCCAATTCATGTCTGTAAACTATATTCTCTTTTATTGTACCACCATCTGAATTTATTAGAAACATATAATTTAATCGTACAGCGCTTATTTTTTTGAGTTGGCAATAGTCTTTGTTTATTGTTATAAATCACATTGCTCTTTGTTTATTATGAATTCATCGAAGCTTAATAGAGTAACTGTTGGAAAATGTAAGAAATAATCAAAACAAGCTTTATTATTTTATAGATTACTTTTTAATCGATTAGTTCCCTTGATACTGTAAGAGCTGAGTTGTCGGTTGAGGAAACTAGGATCACAAGATAAGACAAGTACTATTTTGTATTACTGTACCTTACAATAGTGATAGTTTTATATTAGGTTTTTGTCACTATAATGCTTACATATCTTTCACTTATATAATTTTTTTTTTATTACTTATTGAAAACATCTTCAAATCAGAACTAGGAACTAGCTTTATAAGTAGAAAACTATTTATTTGAACCTTCTTGTAACATATCATATTTTTGGTTTTGTTAAGTTAGATATGCATTTAGATATTACAACTTATGTAAATATTTGTATATATCAGTTGAAATTTTCTGGATTTGTTACTAAATTTTAACTAATTGTATTTTATGTTTTAGTGTCAACTTTAGATCATTAATGAGCCAAACAGCAATAATTAATTTTTTTTCTTACATAAAATTGTTCAGATCACTACTTCAACAGATTAAATAATTTAGTTTTTAATCTGTTGAAGTATAGAGGTAATGAAGTATTGCGAAACAAATAACTAAACAATGAATTAAAGGATTGACATTTTTATGTTATTTTTGTGGTTTTTTAACATTCGTGCATACACACATTTTATGAACTTTCAATCTGTTGTTCTGTACTTGTTTTATGGATGCTAATCAATGCACGATACATCAGAAATTTTATCTATCTTATAGAAGATAGATCATAAAATCAGGTTCTCTTAAAATAATACATTATTTGTGTTATAAAAATTGATTCACTCCTAGGCTTTCTGCTTGATATAAAATAAATAATATGAAGGAGCAATGTCTAGGGAAATAAAAGTGAGTGCGGTGAAAATTTTGAATCAGTCTTCTTTTTGAGTATTTTGTACTAGTAACCAGTAATGGTTTCATATTTAATTTAATTTTTTGTGACCAAGAAATGTCACATTCCCCAATAAAATGAACACAGGAGTACAATATTAGATTCTGAAAGTGGAGTCGGGCGGAAGCAATTACTTATAATCCAACCTCAAATGCGATTCTTCTGAGATCCAGTCTCACATTTCTACCCCATTAGTTTACCAATTACTATTTTAATATTTTGACCTATTTAGTACAGATAGTTTTTTTTTTTGTGAGTGATCACATATTTTACAAGATTTATTTTCTCTAGTGGCAGGAAAATGTGTGTGATCAAAAGATTCTAATAATATTTAACTTATTCACTACACAAACATGTATAATATTGCTTACACTAAAATCAGAATATATTAACGAATATGATGTTGATTTATTCAGTACTTCATATACTAAGCATTAAGAACATTTCAATAAAAATAAATTTTATTATTTCATATTTTCTCCTTTAGAAAAAAAAAAGGAAATATCCCTTTTCTGAACAAATTATGTTCTCTTTCTCCAGTCTATAGATCCTCTTTCCTCAGGTTTTCCTTTAGCCTTCATTTACCTTCACTTCATGTGGCTCTTTTCATGAACACGCCATTCTTAAGACCAGGCCCCTTCAATGTTTGTCAGCTTTTAATTTTATCTATTATCAAATAAGACATTTCCATTATAGAATAGTTTTCAGGCTTGGTATTGAAGGGCCGCAATTCAATTGGTGTATTAGCAGAATGTGTTGTTATACATAATTATTTTAGAGGATTCAGAAACAGCTCCCTTTGCCAGGAATCTTCTCTTGAAAAAGACAAAGTGCTTTCCTGCTAACTTTATTCTATGTTTTTATTGCCCTAGCTATTTCACCTCTAGGTATTTACTTGTAAATTGCTTAACCTGCTCCAGTTTCTCCAATGTAAATCATATGACTAGTTTTTTTTTCCAATTCTCATTTTTTAACTTTTGCTTATGTTTGTCAGGTGTAGTTCTTCTTGGAGGATAAAAAGTTATATTGAATTTTCCTGTCTAATACCTAAAAGTAATATTCGGTATCTAAGATAGTAGGGTCACATTTTTGATAGCGTTATTAAGTGCACCATACAGTACCGATATGAACATAAACTGATTTGGAAATCTAAGTTTATGTTGTGCAAGTTATTCAAAATCAACCTTGTGAGGTTTAAATTATTTTTCAAAATAATTATTATTTTCTAACTCGACTCAATACAACAAAAGGCTCAACGAGGACCTTTCTGTACTTAACCACTGCTAAGCTCCTCAGCTGCAATATCCATTTACAATATATAACCTACTTTCTGATCCTATCCAATGATTTGGAAAACCAATATTGAGATTAAAATTGAGAACAAATAGTTTACTTCTGTGTTTGCTCACTGGGTTTCATTGAAACAGTCAAAGAATGTAAAACAAAAATACTAATTTCTACAAACTATATTTAATACACATTAAACTTTGGGTAATAATTGTTTTGAAAAAGATTGATATATATAAAACTTTGTTAACTAACAGAATTAAATATAGTTCAAAGAAAATATAATTTAAGTATTGTTATATTTGCTGCATCAATTGCAATGCTTTATATTATTGAGTGTAAAACAAAAATATTTACTTTTGACTAAAAGTGTAAAATCAATGTAAAAGGACAAAAAGTTTGCTCGGAGATCATTGTACTTCAGGGAAAGATTTAACAAGAGGAAAAAAACAAGTTTGGCTTATACATTCTAGGAAATTTCCTGCCAAATATAATAGGTTTTGCAGACCTGCTAATTATCCTTTATCTAAGCTCTGACAACTATATTTCGTACTCTTCAAGTCATTGTTTTAATTTGCTTAGCTGTAGGTAGTTCTCTGTTGACATTCAGTTTCTTTAATTGTATCATTCTTGGTTGTCAATATATCCTCCAAGATGCAAATTTGTTAAGTCTCCTTGATTTTAATCTAGTAATATCAAATGTCTTGTTCCTTTTCTAAGTTATCTCTCTCTGTCATTTACATAAGCTGTAATCCAAGATCGTTTATTGCCATTTGGATTTTTAAACATAATTATCAATCATGACACCTAGATTCCTTTAAGGAAATTTTTTTTTTGATGTTCAATCCACACTTCTAACCCAAATAAAAAAATTATTTTATTTTGTGCCGATGTTTCAGAATTACACGTATGGAGAATGTAGACCCAATGTGTAGTCCTGATGAAGGCCAAAACATGAAACAAATCAAAATATTTTTTATTTTTATTTTTGTTTTATTAAAAAAAAAAAAACTTTCTATCCACTTTTCTGAATCCTTTTGATTTCCTTGATAACTTGTTTATACGTCAAAAGAAATTATAATTAATATCGTAGTCAGGTGAGGTTGTGTTACACAGGTTGTCCCGTAAGTTGAGGGAAATATTTAAAGAGGCCATAGTAGACCTCAGGAGCTACAAAAAAAGTTCGTCTTGACTATGATCGACTTTTCCCCAGAAATAGGATATTCAAGTTTTGTGTTGTTTTTTTTCAAGAAGCCATGTTTTTTGTTGATTAGGAGATGATAATTAAACCAATGTTTAATTGATATAATTAAAAATTTTGTTTATATTAAACTAGACTAGATTCACTTCAAAGGAAAGTTAAGAGGACTTTTAAGCAGCAAAATAAAATAAGCTGTTCTATTTTAAAAAAAAATCATTAATTATTTGCACTTTTATCACCCTCCAAGTGTAATGTAGATACCCCACTTCCTTGTTTAATAAGCTTTAAGCATTTCAAGATGTGTAAAAAAATTATGTGACTTGATATTCTATCATCTAAAAATACCCATGAATCGAGCAAATATGACCAAAATAAATTATTACAAAGCTTTTTTTTTTTGCCATAAACTGGGATGTTTTATAATAAATATGTTTTCATAAAGTGATTTTTTATTTATATTTATATTTATACAAAAAAAGTTAAAATCATCTATAGTTGAAATAGTATTACAAAAGACAAATTTTTAATTTTCTAAATTGATTATTTATTAACACAAATCTTGAATTTCCTACTTTTCTGCTGAAAATTGATCATAGTTAATATGAACATTTTTGTAGTTCTGGAGATATGCTATAAATCACCTCTTTAAATATTTTCCTCTACTTCATATCAAAGAAGTTACTTCAAGCAAGCAGTAGAAGTGTTATATTTTCATAACATATCATGCTTCCTATTAAAAATGAGATATAATAGATTGGGTTAGGATTTTATTGTAGCCAAACAATTAGCAGCCTATAGTATTAGTTAAAAGTGCCTAAATCTTTTTACGCTATGCTTGAAAATTAGCCCAAAAAATAATATACAAATTCATTGCTCTTATAGGATTATTCTATGGTAGCACGGCTGCATTTTCCTTATTACAAAAATATGTTGCATGCTAATGCTATCTTCAAATGAAGCTATATTTTCTAAGTACAATAACTATTACAATCTCGGTAATCTACAAATTATATTATGAAAATAAGTGCAGATTGTTGATTGTGAATTGAATTAAGATGATGAGGTAGATTAAAAATGTTCTTATGTTAAAATTGAGCAATTTGTCATAAAACAACACAATATTAGTGGTAAAAAAAAAGATACATAAAAGAAGTAGATTAGTACATTCTTATCATTGTATTTAGTTTAATAGGCTTTCAGTCACTATGCCAACCAATTATGTACTGTTCTTTATTAATATTTTGAGCTCTATTTCTTTACAGGCTTTTACCAATGTTGTATTTAGTGTTCTACAACTATAACTCAGTAACCTGTATCTTAACTAGATCATTGGTTTATGCAAGCAGGGATATTTTATGACACATATTCACACCTTTTTCAGTACATATCACTTCTCTAATGGCATTTATAGAGCTAAATTAAAAAGAGCAGGTGAAAAGGAATTACATTGCTTTGAACCTGAACAAAACTAATTTCTTGGCAAAATAATTAATGCTTCCAACTTTATTAAATATTTCAGACTTGCACATCCTTGATAAATTTAGTATCGATACTGGTATCCCTTGTTCTTATTTCATGGCTACACGTCCGACTCCATCATCTGGATTTAATCTTTGGCCAACAATCTACAAAACTTGTAAAACAGATTATTTTAGATATTTCATTTTCAAGTTATAACAATTAACGAAAAAATGTACACGCACTATGTGTCCTATAGATTTATATGTGTGACAAACATTTGATACTTCTATTCAGAATGCAGCCTATAACATCAGCTAGGGATGAGCGATTGCTTTAAGTAATCAGCTTAATAGTACATATTTTTTTCTCAGTTAATCAGCTATCTCAGTTTTCAATCTAACTGATAAGATAAAAAATACTTTGATAGGTGGAAAAATTCTGGCCGGTGAGAAATTATTTTACACAAATAACCAAATGTTTCAGGTTCACAATAGAACCTTGAGAATGAAGTGCATTATGCTAAAAAAACAAGATGTTTAATTATTTTTTCTGGGTATCGTGTTAGCCCAATGTCCAAAATAACAACTGATGATTAGAGAATAACAATTAATTTTGTGCATCCCTCGCCACAATGTAGAGTCTGAAATAACTGGAGTGAGCATTAAGACAGTTGTTAAAAATCTATTTTTGTTTTATTTATTTGCAATTAGTTGAAAATATTAACATTTTTAGTTAGAAAAATATTGCTTGACTAAATTAAGTTTATTTGTTTTTACACTAATTATAGTAGTAGAAATAAGTAATAGCAGTGAATATAATAAATTAATTTTGACTTCATAAGGAATATTTATTAAATTACAAAGTTGAAAAAGTTTTTTTTTATGTTGATCAATTTAGTCACATTTTTAATTAGAGCTGTACTTAAATGTAAATAAGAATCGAGATCAATTTTGGAGAATTGAAAGATTTTTTTTTTAATTTAATTTTTTTTTCTTCACAAAATACAGAATAAAATAAAATCTTAACTGAAAATGCATTCAACTCTTTTGAATTAACACATTTT
This sequence comes from Nezara viridula, assembly GCA_928085145.1. Classification (NCBI taxonomy): domain Eukaryota; kingdom Metazoa; phylum Arthropoda; class Insecta; order Hemiptera; family Pentatomidae; genus Nezara; species Nezara viridula. Next base: position 100,009,566 of record OV725079.1, read on the forward strand.
TCTTTTTTTTTAACAATTATTTTCAGATGTATGCTGCGGTGGAGCTTTTGATACAGCATTTCCGCCATTTACCTTCATTTACTGAGCAATGCTCTTAAGTTTAACTAAAAAAAAAAAAATATATTAATAAATCCGTCCTTATAATGTTTTAATTTGATAAAATGTATTTTTAGGAGTATATAGTTATATTATTTAGAAGTGTTTGATGTATTATCAATGGTTATTAAAAATATTATACTATAATAAGTGCCTTTGAGATTTTGTGTTTCAATAAATGTTTGATAAAGCTTCTGTAGCTTGTTTCCTGATCTCTTCTGACATAATTCGAAGATCTTCATAATTCAGTTGTAGCAAACTTTTCTGTTTTTCCAAAACACTGTCTGATTCTCTCAGTTTGGTTGTTGTAATCATAAATTCCTTAGCAATATGAAAACTATCATCAGATCTACCATTTGGAGAATCTAAAGACTCTGTAATAAAATACTATTTATTAAATAAAAAACATACACAATAATATAAGTGATAGTTCAGCAAAGGGTACAGTTTTACCAAAGAATACTGGATCATCAACACCAGCAGCTTTCAAGTCATCCACAATTTGAGCTGGTGTAGGTAATTTCGGTGGTGGTGGTAAGTCATTCTTTTTTTTAAAAGTCATAGCCATACCTAGTTAAAATCACTGAGAGCTACTTTGTTAAGAACTGTTATGACATGTTTACTGTTTTGAAGGTTGTTAAACTGTTATATTGAACCTTTATACATAGAAGTAGAATTCCAGAGAACATTCAATGCTTAATGTACTATCAATGGGCAAGTTCCCAAACAGCGCTGAGCTCAATGGCGGCATCAGTTGGACCAGTTTAGAGACGGATCAAAATTTATTGATGAGCTCAATGTGGAATTAAGTTAACTTGCTTTATTACACTTTTTATCATTTGTAGTTTCATGTTTTATCTATTAACATTTAATTTTTGAAACTTACGTAAATTTACCTGGGGTGAAAACCTATATGTAGAATATATGCTATCAATTGGATGTAATTTTACCAAAACAGTAGGGACCAGTAAGGAACGTAGACATACACTCAACAAATTAATTAGTTTAGATTACTTTTTATTTAAACTATTTTATTCAGAATAACGTATTGCTTCTACTAAGGAAATTAATGTTAACTCATTAATCTGCAAAGTGAGAGGAATATTGTGACAAGCTACTCATAAGTTTTCCAACCAAGTGGGAAGGAAATAAACACAAAGGTAACCATTTAAATTATTAGAACAAGAGTATAAGATGTGAATATTCACAAATTCTGGAGAAAGATATAACGTAATTTGTAAAATAAAAACAACCTGCGAACAATTAAATATTGCAATCGACCGTAAAGAGGAAGTAAGAATTCACAAATGAAACTATTGAAAGATTTCTCTCATTCGAATACTTAAAAATCAATTAAAAACTGTCTGTTAAAAAGTTAGGCGAGGGAAGAGATCAGATTTCCCAACGGCCAAAGGCATACAGCTAGCTAAAACATGGATCCTCTATAATGCACATAGATAGTTTTACATATTTTTATGTCATCTTTCCATTCATATAAATTAAATATTTGTATCATTAACAGAATTGATACAAATATTGGCACAGTTCTGTCTTAAAGTGAATGAAGATGATTTTAATATATTTTTTTCATCAAGAAATGTTACATATCAGTTGTATCCACTTGATTCTTCAATAAATATTGAAGAAGGCCATAGTATTCAATACACTGCAACTCTTATTACTATTAATGTTAAGTGAGCGATTAACGATTTAATTAAAATAAATAAACAACATATCTATTATCGAGGAATATTGACTGCTAATATCTGAGTCCTTGTAAGATATCAGTTTCCTTAAAGAACCATTAGACGATATTGAACCAGAATATTACGGTGGTACGAAAACATTAATTGGATCAATGAGGACGGGTATAAGATGTTGTTTTATTCATTAGAGGCAAAGAATGTTCTAACCTAAAGCACCATGAAATGACAAAGGTCGAAGAGTATAGTAGAGATAAAAGCTTTGTACAAGATGATGGTTTCGAATTGCCGTTCAAGACAAGGCAGATCCATTTATCCAAGCAATGGTTCCCAATCTCACATCAGCTTTTTTACACCTACCCACATATATTCACAAACTATATTCTTATATTTTATAATTAGTCCAACGAAGCTTAGTCCAAACAGCCTCGTTGGTCGCTAGGTTCAGTTTTTTTTCTCACCATCGAACAGAATGAGCAAAATTTACGCTTTTTGAGAAAGCATAGAAGACGCATTTTTTCGCGATGAGCTGTATTGGATTACTATATAGTATACACTGGCAGGCAAAAAATTCCACCCACTTGATTTTTTCATGTTTTCATCTAAAAATATTTCTGCTTTTGATTGGTCTATTGTTTTTAATGATAAATAGGTAATCTTTTTGTTTGTTTTCAATTAGGAATGTTAATATAGAGGACAATAACCCTTAATCCTTAATTCAATGAAATGATTCTAGATTCCAATGTTTACTTTCAATGGAATCAAAATGTTTATTCAGTATCATTAGTTGAGTGCCGTTTCTTGCAGCACATTTCTTAGTATCCGACTTTTAATTTTTTCAATATTAAGTTTAAAAATGCCTCTTAGTGCTGAGGATGTTGCGCGTGGTGTGGCACTTATTGATGATGGACGTTCCATTAGATATGCAGCTAATGCCATCGGAGTTCCATATGAAACTTTACGAGACGCCGTCAGGCGTTTTCGGAAAACTGGTTCTTACAATAGAAGGCCCGGTTCTGGACGGCCTAGGGTAACAGAACCACGGGATGACCGGTTTTTGACTATGAGAATTTTACGAAACCGGCACCTTACCGTTGTTCAAGCGATTCATCAGCTCGAAGAAGTTCGAGATGTGCAAATTTCTGAACGTACCGCTCGGAGAAGAGTAAATGAGTATGGATTAATGGCTTTTCGTCCAGTAAGAGGACCAGAGTTGACCAGATCTCACAGAGTAACACGCCTGGCTTTTGCTCGAGAATACAGCCATTGGACTATGGACGAATGGAGAGCTGCACTTTTTACAGATGAGTCAAGATTCGCTCTTCGATCTCCAGACTGGCGTGAAAGGGTAGATATGCAGCCTGTAATTTTTCCCGGAGCCAACCTGTCCAACGTGGTTCCTTAATGGTGTGGGCTGGGATTACAATGGAGCGCCGCAGAGAATTGGTTGTTGTTCGTGAAGGGTCTTTGACGGCCATTCGCTATGTAGATGAGATTTTGGAACCTCATGTGTTGACTATCCTCAACCAAATCGGCGATCGTTCTATTCTAATGCACGATAATGCACGCCCACATGTCGCCCACATAGTGCAGACGTTCCTTCAACAGAACAATATTGAGGTTTTAGCCTGGCCAGCACGTTCTCCAGATTTGAACCCTATTGAGCATTTATGGGATAACCTCGGAAGACGAATAAAAGCGCGTGCAATACTTCCTGATACACTGCAGGACCTTGAAAGGGCTCTTCGGGAGGAATGGGCTATCCTCCAGCAAAGGGACATTTCCCGACTGGTGGAAAGTATGCCGAGGCATCTTCAAGAAGTAGTGAAGGCAAGAGGAGGAAACACGCACTACTAAATGATGATGTAAGTAATTTCTTTTAGAATAACAATGGTTCGTTTTTCAATTTTTTTTCTTTAATCTTTCTTACACAATCACATTTTGATTATTAAAGGTAAAAAATATTATCAAATTCCATAAGTCTAAGTATTATTTACAAATACCATGTATTATATACAAATACATCATTTTTTACAAGTGGGTGGAATTTTTTGCCTGTCAGTGTATAATCACAGTTACAAAATACGCGTGCTATTGTTATGACATGATATTGTACAAAGACCACGAAGCTCACCAAGACAGACCGGGTTCTTTATGCATGATCCTTTAATGACTACAAAACAATATAGCATAGATGGAAAACTTTTTACCATTATAGGCCACTATATTGATTAGAAAGTAATGTAATATGGCATACAAATATAAATTCTTGCCATATTTAGTTTAATCTCGAATTTACTTTGACTCGAAACATATATACAGGCTAATCGTCCAGCGGCATTGATATGCTTTTTGTGCTTATCAAGCTTGTTGGGCCTAACCGCAATGATGTGATTTTTTGCAAGCTATACAATCGATATACAGTGGATCAGAAAAGTATTGACACATTACTCATTTTCTGTAAATCACAGTTGCATTAAGATATTTTCCAGAACTAACATTTACGTCATAAGTAGCCCTTGAAAATTAGATTTTATAAACAAATAATATTTAGGATTCTTAGATGAGTTTGAAGTAATCATACAAAAAGTAAATTTTTAGGGTCAAATAAAGAATGCCACAGTATTAAATGTTTACCATTAGCTCCAGTCAAAACAAATAAATTCGTTTTCTTTCGGTAGAAAAACGATGAGGATTAACAACAATACTATGATAACAATAAAACTCAGTTGTTTCATGGCAAAGGCAAGAGAACAAGTGGATAGCGGAAGAGGTCGTGTCAGCTTATACCATCTTAAGTTTACAAACAGTAAGACATGTTATTCACAAATATAATATTTATAATAGGGTTCAAAAGGAAAAAAAAAAATTATTAGCGAGACGAGCCGTTTTTTTTTTTTTTTGCAGCTCGAGTTTGTAAAATCATTTGTTAATAAAGACATAGAATTCTTTAAAAATGTTTTTTTTATTTTTTTATTTTTTAAAATTTTTTTTATGAGAGGTGATTTAATCTTCTTGGCTCTTGAAAGAAAAGGAATCGGAGATGCGGTTTGCTAGCGACAAAGATTCCAGCGTGTCGCCACTTCAAGTATATTCTCTCAGGATGGATATTACTGTATTCAGTTCTTTTTTAATTAAATATTTTTTTTATTTTAACGTAGTTAGTTTTTAAAGTACTCATGTATAATTAATATTCTTCAGAACATCGGTACACCAGTCTAAAAGATATACCAAAAGAGATCTTTATATAATAGGAGCTACCGATCATTTTATTTAAGGGAAGGACTTAAAGCTAGTAACCATTTTTAATTCTTGGTAAACCCCATCAGAACACACAAATTAGGCCAGTCGGTGCAAATCGTACAAAAATTTAAATTAAAGAAGCCAAATTTGACGGTTCATTTAACGGATGAACAGACGATTGAAATTAAAATGATATGATGTAAACAACATGTACCTAAAAGAAAATTAACCTTGACTGACGATATGAGAGGATGTTAAATAAGGTGAAAGGTTAATTTAGTATTGTCTTCCAAAAAAGTGTTAATTAAGTGTAAATACCCAATTTTTGTGTAACAAAAGTGTTTTATGAAGACAAGATTGCTAAGGACAAAACACCAAACAAAGATTGAGAGGATTTCACCACCAACAATGGTGGAATCATCTCAAACTGAGGTAAATAACATGAACTTTAAAAACAGTGATATAAACAATGAAGACGGCTCCTGGGAACTGGTTATTGGTCGTAAAAGACCTATGATAGATTCGAGCGAGCCAAGAGCTCAAAAAAGACCGACAGAATCTATCCCAACCTCGAACAGTTTTCAGGTTCTAACCAACATTACTAATTTACAAACAGAAGAAGTTAAAAGAGCACCTCAAAACAATAAAACTCCACCAATTTTTATAAACGGTGTTGAAAATTGCCATGCATTAATCTCATTTCTAGAAAACGAAACGGATTCTAATATGTTTAAAACTAAGTCTACATTGAAAGGTGTCACTCTGTACCCAGAAAATCCTGACGTTTATCGAAAATTAAATTCTAGCCTGCGAAATAAAGGCGCCGACTTCCATACCTACCAACTTCCACAGGACAAATGCCCAAGGATTGTTGTTAAACATCTTCACCATGGAACTCCAATCGATATTATTAAAGAGGAATTTAAAAAATTGGGTTACGAAGTCACCAATGTAGTTAACGTCATATCTAGATTCAAAAAACCCCTTCCTATGTTCTTTGTGGACATTACAAAAGAGACATTTAGAGAAGAAATTTTTAGTATTGAATTTCTTTATTATTCACATATTAAAATTGAGGAACCGCGTCAAAAGAGAAATATTCCTCAGTGTGTTCGGTGCCAGCAATATGGGCACACTAAAACTTATTGCAACCATCGACCACGATGCGTAAAGTGCGGTGAATATCATGAAACCAGCTTATGTTTGAAAACGAGAGACACCCCCGCGAAATGCGCCAACTGTGCCGGTCAGCACCCCGCTAATTACAGAGGCTGCCAGACGCTGAAAGATCTCAGGTTTCAGCGCAATGCAAGAAATCGTCTTCAGCGTTCCACAGTAGCAGAGCCAGCGCAGGGACCTCCAGGCATGCATGAATTCCCTCCAATACGGCAACGTCACAACCAAGGGGAACCACAGATCATCGCAGGACCTCCGCAACAACAAAATCAAACATCATCTAGTTCAGCACCCCCGAACCAGAAAACATGTACAGGTACGAGGAGAGGCATTACCCAACCGATACCTCCAGTAGATAATGGCTCTTCTCAATTATTTAATATAATTAATGGATTAAATAACCTAATCCAGCCCCTTTTCATTCTTCTTCAACAACTGTCACAGGTTACACAGGTCTGGTGCCCAAATTATGGCCCATAATAATTTAACTGTAGGCTCCTTGTCAGTTCTTCTATGGAATGCCAACGGACTGAAACAGCACAGTACTGAACTCGACTTATACTTATATAAGACGGACGATGGAAGTTTATGGAGACAGACAAGGAATCTTTTAAAGCATCGTGAGGTGTCAGCACCCCTACGAAGAGAGGATGGCTCTTGGGCTGTTTCGGACGAGGAAAGATCTGAACTCTTCGCTAACCATCTTTCCACTGTTTTTAAACCACATACAGACTTAATTAATACAGAACACAATATTTTTGTACATAATAACTTAGACATACCGCTACAGCTCACACTATCACCACCTCCTTTCACACCATCACAAGTTGCACAAGAAATTAGACAATTGCCCAAAAGAAAAACCCCTGGTCATGACTTGATAACTGCTGAGGCGCTCCAGCAAATGGCAAGGAAAGCTCTAGTGTTTCTTACCACAATCTTCAATTGCATTCTCAGGACCACCAAATTTCGTATACAATGGAAATACTGACACATAACCATGATTAAAAAGCCAAACAAAGACACTAACAACCCTTCTTCATATCGACCGATTAGTTTACTTCCAGTATGTTCTAAGTTATTCGAAAAACTATTGTACCCACGACTATTACATATACTAACAGACAGACAGATTATCCCTGACCATCCATTCGGGTTTCGAAAATTACATTCAACAACACAACAATTGCACAGGGTGACTGACTACATTTCTACAGTACTAGAGCGGAAACTATATGCAACCGGAGTATTTCTGGATGTCGCCCAAGCGTTCGACAAAGTATGGCATCAGGGGCTTCTCTTCAAGCTTAAGACCATACTTCCACATACTTACTACTTAATTCTCCATTCCTTTCTCTCAGATAGATTTTTCTCCGTTCGACATGGCCAAGGTCTATCCACAATTCGATCAGTTTTAGCTGGTGTACCTCAGGGATCAATCCTAGCCCCACTACTGTACATCACATACACACACGACATTCCTCAAAGTATCCACACTCTTACAGCAACCTACGCAGACGACACTGCTATCATTACCAGGCACGACAATCCTACAGAGGCATCACTTAACTTACAACATCACTTACAAATTATACTCGATTGGTGTAAACTTTGGAAAACTAAAATGAATTATCAAAAGTCACAGCACATCACATTTACTCTAAGACCAGAAACATGCCCTCCTGTATACTTAGACAACATACCGATTCCACAAACAGACAGAGTACAATACCTAGCCCTTACGTTCGATAGGAGAATGACATGGGGTCCACATGTGAAGAAAAAACGAATCACATTAAATCTAAGACTAAAATTGTTACATACACTGTTAAGAAGACCTTCCAAATTAAAAGCAAGACAGAAACTAAGTATTTACACGTATCTTTTAAAACCTCTTTGGACTTACGGACTACAAATATACGGAATTGCAAAACCAACTCACATAAATAAACTTCAAACTTTTCAGTCTAAGATACTACGACTAATCACTCAAGCACCATGGTACGTAAACAATCACACTTTACACACCGACCTACACGTTCCGACAGTCAATGAACACATACGAACGTACTACAAACGATTTCATAACATGTTAAACGGGCACTCCAACCAGCTGGTAAAAGAAATGGCCACAACAGGTATGCCCGAGAACTCCAGAAGACGACTGAAAAGGGTCTGGATGAGGGATCTGCTTAAATAATGTTAGAAAATAAAAGCCATGGAAGGGATACCGCTGGGTATTGCTATTCCTCATGCCTATCAAGCCTTTTTTATTTATTTATTTTTTATTTTATTTTATATTTCTCATTACTAAACCAGCACATCTGCTGATTGTCAATAATAATAGACAGGTGCGGATAAATAAATGTTAGTGCAAAAAAAAAAAAAACCTTGACTGACAGCTGCATTTTGAACCAAGTTGTCAACTCGGTCCAGTCGAATGTTAGTAACTTCTTCAATCCCTATTAATGTTTTTAAATTATTACTTTAAATTTTTTACTGATTCTATATTATAACTTATTTATAGGCAATTTATTAGATAGATTTGTACTTTTTAACCTTTTATTGATTTTTATATTCTAATTAAATTTATTTAACAATTGATTTTACAGTTTTTAAATTTGTATTTATTTATTTAGTTTTACATTTCACACTCCTTAAACAGATTGTTTCAATCATACGCGTGGTGGGCATAGTCTCGAACAAAAAAATAACATTGCAATGAACAAAATATTCATAAAAAAGATCGAAGTTGGACAAAAGGTATGGGTTCTGAGAACTGGACGTTCAAGAGGCGGTTGTTGCCTCTGTGATGTCTGTGGCTACTGCAGGAGGCAGAGAAAATACATTTGTTAAAGTGGAATGGCCCGACACAGAAGGTGTGGTATTGGGAAAGACGGTGTAGATAGATGATGTCTTTCCCAGATTGCCAAATGGACAGCTGAATGTCGCAGAGGTACATAGTGAGCGACAAGATGAAGCTCTACGCCCTGGTAATAAAGTTTGTCCGATATGCGGGCTTTTTTTTAAGGGCGAACGAGGTCTCGGAACCCATATTGCAAAAAAAACATCCCAGGGAGGCGAATAACAATAAATTGAGGGGCATAGTGAAGAACGTGATAGGTCCTAGAAATGGAGAGGGTGAGAAATCAAAAATAAAAGAGGACATTGTTGGATGGTCTACTACGTTCAAGAACCTATCAAAGTAAAATATGGTAAATACTGCGGATTTTGATGGGGCCGTAGGCAAGTTTCTAAAATTCCTCAAAGATATCAATGCGGAAATGCCAGGTCCCCAGCACCCAGCCGTCAAATTTTATAGGATGAGGAAAAAAAAAAATGAAAATGGTTGGCAAGGATGCTGGATAAGTTTCAAATCCGCAGAGAACAAACAAAGTAGACAGGGGTCGTCGGCAGGAGCAGTATCAGTATGAGTTTACTCAATATAATTACTACAAAAAAAGAAAAAGGTTGTGCAAACTGTAATGAATGCCGACGCTCCTAAACGGTGTCCTCTAAATATGGCCGAAATCGAGGGGCATTATAAAGACCTCTTTGAAAGCGAAAATCTCTCCGGGAGTGCGGATTACGAACAGTATGCCAAATTTGCTGTCCATTGAGCTAGAAGCTGGAAGTGCTGCGCTGTGTACCCCAAGGCGGCCCCTGTCGTCTTCACTCTTCAACCTGGCCATCGACCATCTCTACCGCGAATTGTGCGATTTTTCCAAGAAATTCGGGTACAAATTAAGGAATGACCAAGATTGTGTGGTCCTCACATGTTTCGCGGATGACTAGGCTGTGTCGGCGCGAGACAAGGGGGCTGCAGAAAGAGTGATTGACAGCATACAGAGGACATTTCAAGAAATTGGTCTGGCTATAAATCCTCAAAAAAGCATGGGCACCGTTCTAAATAAAGGAGAGCTGGAAACTAAGGCGCTCTCCCTTGAGAATGGAGAGTACATCCAAATACTGAAGAATGGAGATACGATTAAGTACTTAGGATGCACATTCTCGGGGGAGCTACAATTCAACGAAGATTCGGTGACTAAATTGAATGACAATCTAAACAAGCTGGTAATCTCTTGCTTACTTAAACATAAGCAGAAACTCAACATTGTCAATCAATATCTGTTCTCGGGTCTTACCCTCTCCAAACTGCGCTCCTAACAAAGCTGCGTCCTGCCATACTTGAGGGCATCGACACTATGATTCGCAGGAGCGTAAAGGCCATTATTGGACTCCCTGTCAATACTTCCACAGCGATGTTGTATGCCTCCAGTAGATACCGAGGATTGGGATTAATCCGCTACCAATGGGAAGCTCCTCTTCAACATTGGTCCATTACTCAGTGACTGTCCAATGTGGCAGATGCCCTTTTTCAATCTACCTTCGATTATTCGGCTGAAGTTGCTGAATGTGCCGGAAGATTGGAGGTTGATGAGGGTCATCGAAATGTGAAAGTTCTACGGCAGTCGATACAAGAAAATGCATTTGAGGAATTGGCCAACTGCAGGTGGCAGGGTATTGGTGTTCGCCATTTTAAAGAGACCCCGAAAGCGAACATCTACGAAAAGCAAGTACTTTCTGGCTCTCAATGGTCGAATGCCCTAAAACTAAACATTAATTATGCACCCCTGCGTGGATTCCCAGGTGCCAGCGGACAGGTTAGAGAAGTTGGGTCCCTCTGCCGTAAATGCGGCAGAGAGTCTGAAACACCAGCCCTTGTGCTGGGAAAATGCCCCAACAACTCCCTCCTCATAACACTTCGTCACCACCGGGTCAAGTTCGAGTTGATTAGGCTCCTTAGAGAAAGGAAATTCACCTGCTTTGACGAGGTATATTGCATCGATAGTGAAGGCTCTATAAGATACGCGGATTTTCCAAGACAGGAAGGACAGCGCTGATCTTGGATCCAACTGTCCGCTTTGAGAGCAATGACCTCGATCAGGCGGGTGAAGTGGAAAGAGAAAAGAAGAATACGTACGATAAATGTATCCCTTTCATAAAAGAGAAATTCCGGGAGACCTTCAGAGAGAGAGAGTTCGCTGTGAGAGGCCTCTGGTTTGGGTCTCGCGGAACAATTCCAAAAAGAACAAGGAGCTTCCTTAAGGAACTAGGTGTAGACATTAAGGACCTAGCGAGGTTGGCTGAAAATATAGTACTCCACTCCCTGGGAATCATTTACCACCCTCACGTGAGGCTGAGAGTTTTAATTTATGTATTTATTTATTTATTTAATGGAAAATTGAAAAAAAGATAGATAAAAAGAGAGAAGTGAGAGAGGGGAAAATTAAATGTTAAAAAAAAAATAAATAAAAAGAAAAGGATTTACAAAAAAAAAAAAAAAATGATAATAACAATATATATATATATATATATATAATTGTATACTATGCTCATACATATTGTTAATCCTATATAATTGTATATATATATATATATATATATATATATATATATATATTATTGTATACTATGCTCATACATATTGTTAATCCTATATAATTGTATATTATTTGAAAAATTGTGATTAATAATTATGCTGTGTTTTTAGCAACCCAATGTAATTGAGCAGCACCATTTTATGATAATAAAGTGATTCTCTCTCTTGGAAAAATCCTATTATATAGATAGGTATATTACTGAAGAAATTACTCAAGGAATGAGAGATATTTGCAATAATAAAATCAACTGTCAATCAGTGGTTAGTATCATATTTAATCAAATATATACATTTTATTTTCCATTTTTATGCTAATTAATAAGGGTTACTTATTTGATTTTATTTGAACTTTTTAAAATAAAGTTTTTATTTAAACTCTATAGAATCGAATGAATGTATTTCTTATGAAATAATTGAATTGAGTTAAAGTAATAGTTTTTTAAAGATTAGAACCACTCATGACCTCTTGTTTTTATTACATTATTATTATTATTATTACTATTGAATAATATTTTTCCCATTTTTGTTATTAATTTATGCTTGTAATAAAAACAAGAGAAAACAATTACATTAAATTTTTATGAGAAGTTATTGATTTTTGTAACAAATATGTTCATAAAAAATATTCAACTAATGATGATAATTGAGTTGAGTATTTTTAGTTTGAGAGCTTTTATAATTAGTTTAATTTTAATTTTAATAAATCAATGTGTGGAAATAATATTTTTAAAATAATTAAAATAGTAAATGTCAACTTTAAAGCTGTTAGACAATACTTTTCTCAAGAAAAATAATAATCTATTTCAATTCCTACTGTTCAAATGTATTTTAATAAAAAAAAGGCAAGATACTTACGTGAAATTAGTAATTCGCAATTTATTCCAATTTAGTTTAAAAAGCAGAACCATTTATCTTGGAATAAAACTCTTTTATTTAAGTGAAAGAGCCATCCATGTACTATCCCTTGATTCTTCAACTGCATTAGTATCTTGTACATGCTTTTGTCTCTCTAAATGGAGGAAGTGATTGTTAACTCTTGTGACGAGGGGATTAATATGCCCTTGCTTAGAGCAGCCTTACATCAGTTGTGAAGAATGAGGTGCTCCTTAGCCATTTATCTCAGCCTTTTGGCTTTTTCATGTGCTAACCAGATAAGTAAGTTTATCGTAATAGATGTTTTGTCCTGTAAGTAATATAATATAATGATATAATGAATTTTAAAGCTTATTTAAATGATATGTGTTGTTAATGCTCACAGTTTGGGATTCTATGTCGTGATACTCAAAAAAATGAACCATAATTACCAAATTCATTCATTGAATTTTGATTGAATAATCTTCAAATGAGAAAACATTTGTTTATTTCTAATAAGCTTACTGAAATAAAATTAAAATATGCTTTCATTGAAATAATTCCTTCTCTGAAATTAATTAACAACATTATCATACACAGAACTACTCACATAATAATTTATTATTTCACATTTCAAAAATACAAATTCAAATGCATAGTTATAACAACTTTTAATTTATAAGAATTCTTCAAATAGGCTACTAGTCCTCATAATTACAATGTCTTGTTTCCAAATATTAAATTTAATAGTTGATTCAAAATTATACTATTAAAAATTATTATCAGTAATAATTATGGTTAACAATTATTTTAAGCAGAATGATTCCTAGTAAATATTGGATACATAATTTTATTGTGGAAACATCTCAATGTTCACTTGATCATTAATTATTATAACATTTTATTTTTTTGAATTGTGAAACAATTTACGATCCTTATTCCTTATTCTATACATTTTTCATTATCTATTATTATAATATAAATGATAATTAATGATTATAATATAATTGTTATTTTATAGAGTTGAAAATACACCCAACCCCTGATGACCCGCAAAGTAGTTTAGTCTGGTATAATCAGTCTACTTCAGATAAATGGAGTCAAAAATTGGATAATTTCTTAGAAGGTAATTAATTTTTAGTGACAAGGATTTAATGTTTATCAGCTTCCCAATTCATGTTTAATGAGGAAGCCTTCCCTGTGACGTAATTATAACCAATTATAACAACCCACGCTCAATTTTGATTGAAATTTCCAATTTTTCAATTGTTGGATTTTTTATACCTGTTTCATTTTAATAATGTATAAGTTAAATTATTTACTTGTTTTTTCCTTGATGTGTTATTTAATCGGTAAATTTTAAATATGTCTTTTATTATCTGTTGAAAATACTAATTAATAAAAAATATTGTAAAAGTTATTTTTTTATTGATGCACAATGAGAAAAGATACTGCAGAAATTGTTCAATTAAAGTTTCTGTAAATTAAGTTATGCATAATTTACTAATAAATTTAAAACAAAATATATTTAGTGATCTACAATATATAAAATTAAACATCCATAAATTTATAACATTTTTAAAATTAATTTATTCTTTTAATTTTTTAGTAAAGTAATAATGTTTTTTATTTTTATCTAATACTGAGATCATAGAATTAATGATGTTTTTTTCCAATTGATAATTGAAATTTCATCTTTTAATGATATATTTACTCAAACAATATAATCAAAAAGATTTAAAATTAATTTTAGAAAATATAACTTTGCATGTTGTATTAGCAAAATTGGGGCTGGGCTTTATTAACATTATTGAACCATATCAAGATAACAAAGTATAATTTTTTTTTAATAAAAATTTCCTATCGGAGTGCCTCTTATTGGTAGATCTATTTCTGTATATCATCCATATCTTCATCTATATCATATAGATCTATATCAATCAGGCCAAAATAATTTTACTGGGTGATGTGATTTCTATGAGCACGACTATATATAAGTGGATCTCAAATCTTCCTTAACAAATCTGAATGTTTCTCCATATAATTTTTTCTGGGATCTGGATATATAATGTGAATCCCTTCTTTTTATTTACTAGTTCTATTTCTTATCTTTTTACTTTTTTTTTTTGTTTTGTTATGTTAAGAAGTTTATTTTGATACAAGGATGTTCTAAAGTAAATTTTAATTTAGTTTAGTTTTTATTTCTTTAAACAAATATTATTTATTATATTTTTGTGTGTATATTTTTCACTTTTTTCAGCTGTCTCAAATTAAAATTATGTTTGTTTCATATATTTTATAAAATATATATCTATGTTTAAAATGTATTTCCAAATCAAATTTGTTTGATTATGAGGATAAAGTATCCATAATCCCCTTCATAGATCCCATACCAACTTTTCCATACTTTACCTGAATTCCATCACCTTTTACCCTTCTGTTAAAAAATTAGGATTTTTTAATAGATCAAATTTCCTCTTGGAATCACCTACTCTCAAACTATTCCATCGCTTTCACCATATCATACCCTATAATACGTGTAGACTCCTAGTTTCCTCTCTCATCTTTCACCACTTTGACTACAGCTGTGTGGTGTACTATGGCCTCTTGGTGGATCTCCTTGATAGACTGAATAGATTCTTAAGATTTGTAATTGGGATCCCAAAACGCTCCTGTGTCTTCTACCACTATACTGAGTTAAGGTGGCTCCTTCCCTCCTTAAGAAAACAATAATTCCTATGCACATTCCTTTATCAAATCATCAACAATCACTGTCCTTCTTATGCCTACAATCTTCCCTAATCAAGTCCTCAGTCCATTCCCTTACCACAAGATCTCCATCTTCTGACATATACATCCCTTCTTACAGATGTGCCTCATTTGTTACGCGCTCTGTAAATATCTAGAAAGATTGGTTGGCATCAATGAATTACATTTTTGTAAGACTATCACTTCCTCAATTATTAACATTTTCCCTGGAACGTCCTGTATGTAATGTTCAGTTATGTATTTTATTTTATTATTTTTTTAAATTTGTTGTCTTTAATATTTAAACACTAAACTCTGGCAGACAGCATGAGGCCTTAATACTTTGTTTTGTTGAGGAGGTCCATGTCATCATTGTCAATCATAGAACAGAGAAATGTGGGGATATGTCTGGCCAGGGTCACCACCAAAAGGTTGAGCAGTATCAAATATCAGAAATCATATTAATAAAGCAACTGAATTACAGCCATATTAAATGAAATAAATTCAAATATAAAGTAATGTAAAATGTGCTTCACAATTGTCTCCTTTTTTCTTCCTAAATTATCATTTTATCGCATTAAATTTCTGCTTAAAGTGAATCTTGAGTGTAGTTTTATTTTTTATGGGAAGAGGGATGTATCACTCATGATCAGGGATTTCACATGGATTGTTGAATTATATGTGTCTGGCTGTGTGTGTGTGTGTGTGTGTGTGTGTGTATACATCATAAAAATTATTAATTACATTTATATTTACATATCTTCATTTTCTGAATAAATGATATATGTCAAACAAAGTTGAACTTGGAAGTTAGCAGTTATATCTTTATGTATATTCTACAGCTAAAATATAGTTTACAGAACACCATTGCTGACGGAAGGGAGAGAGGAGACTTTAGTATCTTGCAGTTATGAGAAATATCCATCATCTAATTCTGTTTGTAACATCAGACCTGAAGATTTCAAGCCATGCACTGCTTCAAACTTCTTCGGTTATAAGAAAGGATCACCTTGTATCTTCATTGAGTTGGAGAATGTGAGTTAAAATAAACAAAGAATAAAATTCTATGTTATCATTACAATCTATTACTTTTTCAATGGTTTACAGGAAATATGTTGGTGTTAGGCCGAAATATTTCCAATTAGTACATTTAATTAAATTTTTTTTTGGGAGAGGAATGTTCAGATATTTTTTATTTGTTTTATTCAGTCCATCCAATTTTTTTAAAAGTAAAAAGTTTGAATTAATGGAATCATCAATAATAAAAGAAAACCAAAAGCATAATGACAAAAATAAAAAATATATTCCAGTATTAATGCATCTCCACCAAAGCCATTCATCTGCGTTACCACTTGTTGATTAGTTTGTCAAATCCAAGATATTAATAAATTTAATGAGGTCAAGTTTGTCGTTTGTTTAATTTTTAAAAAACCAATTTATATGTTTTTATGTATATTTTACTAAACATGATTATAATTTTTTATTATAATAAAAAATGTAATCAGCATGCGTTCATGGCATGGGATGAGAACAATTGTATATTAATAGTCTTTATGTGGGTTATTAGTTATTTTATTATTAGTTATTTTATTACTATACATATAATGACTATTTATATGCATCATATATGTTATTTGTCTCATGGATATAAAACATTGAAAATAAGTGTTAAAAAATTTCTAATTTCGGTGAAAGAAAGTTTAGCAGAATTATATGGCTAATTATTTTTCATTTTAAGGTATTGGGATGGAAACCCCGCTATTTTTCGTCCATGAAATCCTTGCCCAAAGGAATGCCACAGGCTCTCAAAGATCAAATAGACGATCTTACTGCTAATGTGAAGATGGTTAGTAATATATGTTTAAAAAAAAATAGTTTTCAAAAAGTTCATAACTTATTTTATTATGATTATGATACAGTGGGAAACAATCTGGGTTGCTTGTGAAGGCTTAACTCCTGCTGATAAAGAATTTATAGGATCAACAGTTGCTATTCCACAACCTGGATTTCCAGGCTATTTCTTCCCCTATATTGGACAAAAAGGATATCTCAACCCAATAATAGCAGTTCAACTTGAACGTCCTCAGGGTATGTATTACTACTTATGAGTTACAATTTATCATCAGAATCGAATTATTTAACTATTATTTTATATAAGAATATGTTTATTATTAAATGTTTTAGTTAGTCATAGTCAAATTCAGTGAAATAAAATATTGTTCTTTATTTGTTATGCAATAATGACTGTAGCAAACAAAAAGATGAATGAGAATATTAGTCGGGAAAAGTAAAATAATTACTATAATAAAATTATCAGTTCTACATTTATTTATTTTTAAAAATGAAAAAAATGTTTTTTTATTAAAATTTACTACTAATAAAATTATTTGTGAAATGATATTCCACCATCTCTAAGTCCGTAGTCATCTAGTCTTTCAACCTTCCTTGTGGTCTAAGTGAGGTCTGACTTGACCCTTGGTTTCTTGAAACAATATTTTTGCTTCTCAACCATGATCCTTCCTAATTACACTTAGGAACATCTGATGGTTTGAACTCAATGAATGGGAAGCTCAAAGATCTTCATTTAAGTCTCAGTGTTTCTCCTGTTGACATAAAAAATAACTGTTGACAAATAAAATAAAGTTCTAAAGATAACTACAATGTACTATATATAATCATGCATGTAAACTTATTAACATGTGGTTATGTTATAGCATTAGATGAATAATTAATGATTATGTAATTATCATTTATAAAATTTCTATCCTTAAATTATTGTTATATTAAATTTAAATACATATGTTTCAGTTGGTGTGATCATCAACATTGTTTGCAAAGCCTGGGCTCCTGGTATTGTACACAATGCTAACAAACCGCTCGGCATGGCCATGGTCGAATTACTGTTTGACTAAGTACACTTTGACAAAATAAGTGTTTAATGAGTCATCTTTTCATCTAATAAAATCTTATTTAAATAATATATAAAAGACTTTTCTCACACTGATCAATTTTTTGTTATATAATATCATTAGTCTCCTAAGCTATTCAACAGAAGCCATTGTTCATCCTTGCTGTTTCTGCTGCTCTTGGGAAGATAAAACAGCCTCAAACCAGAAAAGTCCCGAAGTTGAACCGATTCTGAGCATTTTAAACCTCCAGTTAATAACATATTAAAATATTATTTTTTTAAACTTGTTATTGATTAAATGTTAAGTTTACAAAAATAAATTATATTTTTCAACAATATTTATTTTGTTTTTATTGTTATTTTACAAACAGGATGTACATTTTATTTGAAATTCACATTTCTGTAGCATTAG
The DNA here is from genome assembly GCA_928085145.1 of Nezara viridula. Lineage (NCBI taxonomy): Eukaryota > Metazoa > Arthropoda > Insecta > Hemiptera > Pentatomidae > Nezara > Nezara viridula. Next base: position 100,028,147 of record OV725079.1, read on the forward strand.
AAATGTTTTATGCAATCTTATTTTTCAAAATTACTATTTTATCAAATCAACATATTTTTAAATTTAAAGAATTAATTTTTTTTTCTAAATTCATTTTGTTATAAAATATATTTTTTTGTTGAGTTTTTAATATGCATACACTTACACTTGGTATGTTTAAAATACTTTTTATTCTATAATTCTTTTTCTCCCTTTCAAAATATCAAAATATTGTTTATTAAATGGCATTTTAACATTGCTTTAAAATAAATAATATTTTTTTCTAAGCTAAAAAAAAAGTATTTAAAATCCAACATATCAAGCCAATACTATTGTTTAAAATACTATTTCATTGTACTTGTGTGAAAGAAGAGAAGTGAAATATAAACATATTTCATGGAAATGTTTATAAGCTTAAATACATTTACTGTAGTTTAATAACACTAGATATGATATTATATTTAAGTAATTAGGTATCTATTGGCCTTTTATTAAAAAATTCATCAAGTAACCTTTTAGAAAATTAAATTAGTGAATAATTTGATGAATTTTCCCTTTGTGAAATCCTAACATTACCCACTTACAATTAGTGTGACAACTTTTGACCTATCCATGACAGCAATGAAAATCTTGTAATATCATTTTAGTAAACTTTACAATGGAAAATAACAGTTTAATAACTAATAGTTCTACAATCCATAATCATTTATCGGTTAAATATTCAGATGTACTTTCAAATCTCTCTAGGCATATATCAGCCTTTCGGTTGATAAAATGACTAACTCCAATTTAAACATTCTTTATTATTAATTTTAGTGATGTTTCTAGAGATAAAATTTATACCTCTATTCACAGTTCTATATTTCAACACTGCAATCACCTACTCTGGAATCAGCTTACTCACTGTCTGTATAGATATAACTTTTCCAACTAGAAATATCACTAAAATGACATTATTCAAAAATGTAGAAATTGGAGTCAGTCATTCTGTCAACTGAAAGGCTCAGAGACTGAAGTTATGTGGTTTATAAAAGCAGATGGAGAAACTAGATTTTTATTGCCTACCGCCGATATAATAAGTAGACTTTTTGTAATTTTAATCGTCTTAATGATTTGTTATCTGGAGCTTTAGGCTTTAGATCCGCTTAAAATGCACTTCAAACATTTTATAATAGCTCAACAATAAATAATTTTACCAGAAAATAATTTCTATTCAAAGTAAGTGAAAGTTGTGTGTTGCCAGATTTTTTTAATATCTTTTTAGTAATGAAGATTAATTGAGGCATAGCATTCCAAATCCAGCCAACTCCATTTTCAATTTATTTATTTATTGTTTATTAAGTGCTCTATATTATCATCAAGTGAATGGATTTTATCTAGGCATGTTTATACACTGGCAGGCGTTATGCTAACCCAGGGAAGCAATTTTTGAGGAGGAGTAAAATTTGAGTGAAATACAATAATACTTTTAGATTCAAACAACTTTGTATATTTATATAAAAGAGTTAAATAAAACTCACATACATATAAGAATTATTTTAATTTAATTTAATTTTTAATTTAATAATAAAGAAATTAGTCTTTTTTGAGATAAGGGTAGATGCTGACCCAACAAATCCTAAAACAATCTGCTCCTGCAGACAAGAAATATTTAGCAAGAAATAATGTAGATATGTTATTAACTCTTGTCAAACATTCAGATGTCATAATCATTCAGGGGAAGAAGAATATGAAAAAATGTATAAAATACTGAGGGAAATCAAGGAATTTTTATGCCTTAAAGCATTAAAAAAATAAGTGAAGGAAATAATATAATTAAAGCAATTAAATTGTTTGAAAGTATGAAACATTAAAAGTAAATCCTTCAACAATACTTGCAAAAAAATATGAAATAATTACTATGAAGAGAACTGAAAAAGAACTAGAAGAGATACACCATCATCTGGCAGCACATCTACAGAATTACCTAAGAATGCATCTAAGGATTACATGTCTGATTTCTGGTAATATCTCTAGTTCATGGAAAATGAAAAACAAATAATGATAGCATGCTTTATTTCATATGTTATAGTAAATAAAAAGCTAAGTCATTTATTTCGCCCAGTGGCAAACAGGATACAATAGAATATGAATGAAACCCAGTAGATAGATTTCAGTTTAGAAAAATTGGATCTTATAAAACAATATTTTTTGTTTGATAAGATTCATAAAAAAAAAAGTGTGAAAGGAATTTAGAGTGGTTTTTAAGGTATTAAAAAAATAATAAAAAGAAATAAACTTTTGGTACTGTGCAAATGATAAAATTATGATAGGCATTAGAAAAGATTATTTTTGATTATTAATAAATCTTAAGAGAAAATGGTTTGTCCCTTATAATAGCTCACCAAACACACCCTGAAAAATTGTTAGTGCTTGTGTACTTCAATAATTTTGCTAAGCCTCCGGAGCTACCATTAAGCTTTAGAAAAGGAAAATCAAAAGAACTTATTCCAATTTTTGAAAAACTACAACTTTTATGTACTTCTTTAAAAAATGTAACAAGAACACAGTGCCTCTAACCTATATTGTTGAACATGGCATCTTTAACGGTAACCAAATAAAATAAATAAAAAATAATTGTGATCAAAGATTATTTTTTAAAAATAATTCAACACTTGTACGGATATGCTAAATTTTGAATATTAATGGGCAACTACCCTAATGTCTAAGATAAAGAAGGAGCTCGATTTTTCATCTTGCTATTTAATATTATTATATTTCATTTTTTACATTTTCATTTACTGATATGAAAGATAGGATGAAGTGAACTAGTGGGAGTCCTAGTCAGAAATATTGTACTGCATACACTCCATTTTATTGACAATGAAGTGGTATTTTTATCAGAAAAGAACTAGTTAAGAATGTATGAAATTTGAAATTAAATGTGGTAATTATTATAAATTTTCTTTATGATTAATATTCACAGAATGCAAGACATCAGTTTTAAAATAAGAAAATAGTTAGTTTTAATAGAAAGAAAATATGTGATATACAAACCAAATAACATTTTGCCTACATATAATATTAAATTTTAGTGATTTTAATTTTAATTCTGTTATTAGTTAATATAAATTTATGAATCTTGAGAATGTCTATCTATACACCTAATGAACAATTTTGATCTTCAGCACTAAATATTATAACTTCATCACCACACAGGCATATGTTTATGGCAACCCAGAGTACCTTGGTACTCAGTTTAAGAACCACTGGTCTATTAGCTGGTGGTGGTTTCTCTATTAATTTTTAGAGGTCTAAATATGGACATATTCTACATGCGTGTCTTATATTCAGTGGTTATTTCTTACAGCCAGATTACTATGGCAGATGTTTTTTAGCAGTAGCTAAATTTCAATGGAGTTGTATTTTTATTTTCAAACAAATTTTCCAGTTTAAAAAATAGCTCAGTTTATAATACACTAACACATATATATATATCTCCACTTAGTTTTTAATTATAAAAAATGATTGTTTTTGAAGATATGAGTGACTGAGAAAGGTGACTTCATCTATCATGCTTGTTGGAGACAAAAAAACCAAATACGAAATTTTCATATTTGTAAATTTTCATATTTAAAACTCCATAGAAGTTTAATTTTCTATAGATTAAATAGAAAATTTCATATTTTCATTACTTATCTTAAAAATAGTTGGGAATGTTTAATTTGAAACACTGATTGAACTTTGGGAAAGTATTCTAAACACTACAATGCACATTCACAAACTAACATCTGAGTGGGAGCAAGGGCACCTTATATCTTCAATCCTGGAATTTACGAAATATAAAATACACTAAATAAATATACCTACTGTTATTCATTACTAATCTGACACATATTAATATTAATTTAATTGATAATACTTATTAAAACCATTAATTTGGTATAATTAACTTACATTGAATCACAAGTAAATAGAAGTAATTAAATATTGCTTTCATTAAGCTTACATAAAATAATTACGCTTGTATAAAATAATATGTTTGTATTATGCACTCACTTAATTAGAAGAGGAATTGTGACTATCTATAGGGAGTTGTAAACTGTATCTCCCCTTGATTGATGAAGGAAAAATCACAATTACTAGGTATGCGTTCTCAACATTACTTTTTAGCAGACCATCTCCTGTTGTATCTACTTTCAGGATTTACTATTTCTCCTGGAAAAAATAAATATATATTAGGAACTTCCTGGAAGTTATCATAATAATTAAATATTTACTATTATATTACCACTAAAGACGATTTTACAATATATAATTATTCAATAATAAATGAATCACAATTTTAAGAATAAGTTCATATTTTGTATGTCTACTACCCAAAACAGAATTAAGACGTGAGTTCACAGGGATCCGAGTATCCAATATGGGTTATAGGCCAAGTTTATTATGTAATGAATACAATTAATTAGAGAATAATAATATATCCTAAATACCATTAATTCTGTAAATTTTGTTTATTTTGTATTTATTTCATATTGATTGTAGATACTTATGTATTCATTTTGTTGTTGTTAAAAATGTATTTTATAAATTTTGTAATGTGTTGATGGTTGGTCGTAAGGTAAATATAGAAAGAGATGGTCTGGGAGTCTGTCAAGAGTAAGATCAAATAGTAATAACTATTTATTAAAATCATCAATCGACCCACATTGTAGTTCATCAGGGCTGAAACAAGGAGACAAACATAAGCCAAATTTGTAAGTATTGTACCAGTGCTTTATAAATGTTTAAATTAAAATTTATAGTGGAAATTTACCTAACATTATTTTAAATATCCTAGCAATATTATATTATAACTAAATTGTATAAAACAAATTTTAGACTTCAAATTTACGACAGATTTTATATATTAGTTATTTTCAAAAATGGCAAATATATATTTAATTGATGTAAGCAAAAATTATTTCATATGCTTTTATTAATTATGTAATTTTTATTCAATATTAATTATGTAAAGGTAGTTTATTTTCTCCATTCATTTAAACTTTATTGGATCCATAATTTATGATATAATAATAATAATAATATCAATATGAATAATAACCTATTTCTAATGTCACTTGATTGATATTTAATCAGGCGAACAAAATTTCATATATTATGATTATAACGTAATATTTTGGATGAAGGTGTAGATCAAGCCCCAAAAGTTGGGTCTAGTCTATTTCATAGTTTAGTTTGCATTATTAATTCAGGCAAAAACTGACAATTTAATCTATAAAATATAAACATCTATTTCTTTAATTTTCTGAAATTAATGTTTTGAGCAATAATTTCGAAAAAGAAATGCCTCAGGGGTTGCATAATTTTAATATTTTAAAATTAATTATAGGCTATGTTCTTCTATATTGTACCATACATGTATTGTAACCATATATAGTTAATTTAAAAATATTTCTTTGATGAGGTTTTAGTTTGGATTGGTTCGAGTGGTATCAATATGTGGACTAGTGAGAGTGAAGAGGTGGTTTATCTCTTGTATAAAGGGACTGGGAGTTAGGGAGGGGAGGCCAGTCTGTGGCTGTGAGGGGTTCTGTCAGGATGCCTGGGAAGCATGAGAAGCACAAGGGAAAACACCAGCCAGAGTATAGCTGGGGGTTCAAGAAACCAGACGATTATAATCTTACGCTCAAGCAAAAGATAAAATACACCATCTATGACAACAGGCACGGGACTCCAAAAATATTAGGCAGAACACCAAAAAATTGGGGTAAATAAAAAATTATTAAATATTTTTATTTTCTAGGCTTTATTTACGTATATTCACATTTTAATATTAAGAATAAAAAAATTTAAGAAGAAAACATTTTCTTATAAAATTTATTGACAAGTTCAATTACAGATAACAAAATGAAATAACTAATAAAGTAATAAACTATAATAAAAAAATATATAAATATACATGAGAAAAAATAAAAAAATGTATTTATTATATAAAATTCATTTCATATCATCTTCACTTAAGTTGCTATATTACATACAATTAAAAAACAATAATTAGCACACCACATAACATAACCGTTATTATTTTAAATAAATAAATAATGAAAAATTGCTTAAACTTTAAAAACCAAAACAATTTTTAAGAAAAACTGTGAATACTGAGTACTTAAGAAAGATTTTCTTTCATAACTCATTGAAAAAATGAATGGTGTTCCATTTATTTTTATTTTTATATAAAATTAAAATAAGTTATACTAATTTTATTTTTTGGAAAATAATTTTGCTAATGGTAAATCGAGACATTCCCAACAGTCTGGTTTTTATCATATTATGGTTAAAAAGATGAAATAGCAATTATGGATACATTATTGACAAAATAGGAGTGGATAAGTACATATAGGTTTTACAAGATTAAGAAAAACTATAAAAAATTAAGTAAGATCCTGAAGATGAGACAAATTCCTGAAACATGGAAGGGTTGATGTAACGTAAGGGTTGATAAAACCATAACAAAGTAGATTTTTAATATTCACTTCCTGTTATTGGCATTAAATAATTCTTTCTAATTTTAAATATTTTATTAAAATGAAGATTTACTATTTTCAAGGTGTTACATATGCTAAGAGCAATCTATGTGTGAAAGAGAGAAATAAAATAGTGTTTTTTGAATAAAGAAATTTTAGTTATTTTCAAGTATAAGTACAAATATATTTTTGGAGTGTTTAACAGTAAAACTTAAGTGTTTGAATAGCAAAAAATAACCCAATTTCAAATACTTAATATTATCTATTCAATTTATAATTCTTAATGGATTGTAATTTGATTAGAAGAATTATTTTTTAAAAAATCCTCATATTTGTTGGAATAGTGTAATTTGTTAGACAACTTAAATTTTATTATGGTCAAAACTGAGATCATTGTTGATATAAACCATTGGCTATTAAAATAGGACAAATATGAATATTCCAGACTACAGCAATACTCAGGCTCTGTGCCAATTGCAATAATATTTTACTGAGTGAGTCAAATAACATGAATTGAATTAAATGAAGTATGTTAAAGACATTGTTTTCATAATGGTCAGTATTATTGTTGACATACTACTGTTTGGTCCCTCCCTCCATTTACCCCCCAAAAAAATCGAGTCCAGTTTTGTCCCTTTGATCAAACCAAAATATCCATTCTCTTGGCAACAGTGTATTTTGTTGACAAAAATAATTTTCACCTTTTCTAATTGTTTCATTCAGTTCTACAGTAGAACTGCTTTGATTTATTGTTCTATAAACAATGTAATACAGAATCAGATTGGTCTATTTAACAAAATTGAAAGGGACTTTAACTTGATTTTTGATTTACTAGTTAATGTTCCATAAATAAGTATCTGAATGAAATATCAAAAACTCTTAAGCTTAAAAAAATTATTTGTAATAAATTTTATGGCATATAAAGTAGTATTTTTTAGAAATAATATATTACAGAATTCATATATAAAATATACAGAACTTGTATAATAAAATTTATTATTGATATAATGTATATGATTTAAGACGTAAGTTATTTTAATACTGTTTGTCAGCCAGATATAGTTTCGTAATTTATTATAAATAAAACATGAAATGAATAATTTTGTATATATAAAATAATTAAAAACTTTTAAATTATGATAAATTACTATTACATTAAAATATAAATCCTTTAGAGATAAAATCCCCTATTGGCACTAGCGGATCCAGGATTAATTTTTGGGGGGGGCTTCAGCCCGAAAGTTTTTTTTTTCATAAAAATAGCGATAATTACTTTGGAAAAAAAGAAAGAAACTAACTACCTGTATGAAATGGTGTTTAAGTTATTCCTAAAGGCCTTTTAAATGTAATTAAAATACATGATAATGATACTTTAAGATATACTTTTTAAATATTTTTTTCGATAAAACATGATTATATTTTACCATTTTGGGGGGGTTTCAGCCCGAAAGCCCCCCCCTCCCCCCTCCCCCCGTAGATCCGCCCGTGCCTATTGGGATAAACTACTAATTAATAGTTATGGTTTACAATATAAATTTATGTTATTTAAAATTAAAAATCTAAATAAATAATTCTATCTTTTTGTATATAATGAATTTTGCTATTTAAAATAAATTTAATAATATTTTTTTTTATATTACTATATTATTACTGTATTAACAATATTACTGTATACAGTTACCATGTATTAATAGACTTAAATGGATATCTTTTAATTAACCTATCTGGAATGTTTTTGGAAATAAAATCTATATAATCTGACTGCCTTTTTAGATTTCTGAATTTTAGATATTTAAATAATAATATTGATGTTTATTATTATAAAAAAAAAACAAATTAACAGATCATTAACAAATATTGATTTGATTGAACTAAATATAATAAATATTATAATTACATAAACATATAAAATATGGCCATCCTGTGGTAAGTAATTGAAAACAGGTTAGCCAACTGTGAATTGCTAGAAGCTTTTAAAAAACATATCTTTACAAGATACCATTGTCAGTATTATCTTTTTTAAAGATTTTATATCTACTTGTTTGGTTTAATCAATTTGTTCTGTAATATATAATGAAAACTGATGATCGATGCATATGTTCTTACTATATTCTTAAAGTAGAATAAAACTTCTATGATCCATAAGATTTGTACCATCCAATACAGTATACTATTAATCTTGAATAAAGTATTAATGATTAGCAATTTAATTTGATAAATAGCAAAACATTTTAGCTTTTTTCCCCCCAAGTGAAGGCATTAATAAATCACCTTCCCGTATTTCTACAAGCCGACATCTTTCTGAACTAGAACCAAGCTCTATTTATAGTTTCTCTGCATTACTAAACTGGGGTGAATATTTTGAGAGCTACAATCTTTAAAATAAAATTTAAAGCTGTATTCAATTTCAAATATATTTTGTTAAATGTAGAGGTGGGCTTCATTTCAAACTTAGGTTGTCATATTTATAAAGCAAGAAACATTAATAAAGATTTTTATTGAATATAATTGTTAAAAAGATTATGATCTATTAATTAATCATTCACAAATTACATCAAAAGAATATATGAGAAGTTGCAATCAATAAAAATTACTGATACTTCATTTTTTATAATATTATTTGGTGTTCTTACTTTTTATTTACTCTGGGAATGATTTTAATTGTAAAACTTAATGTTGAATTAGCTATCATTTAAAAGGTTATAAAAATATGAATTTTTTTGGGAAAGTCAAAAGATATGACTAATAAAATTGCTTGATGATAATAATACTTATTACTTTGTACAGTTAAAATTTTTAGGAGTAAACAAATTAATTTTATATTTTATTCTTCATAGTAAAATGTTAAGTACTGTAAAATTTTTACAAAAAATTTAGATTGATTTTTCAAATATACAATTAATAAACACCTGGTGTGTCCTCCCAAACAAATTTTCTTACCACAATTTTTTGTTAGTTTTATCTTTGCTGATAATAACTAAGGCTTTTTACTTATTATTATTTTTTTAAATTTTAGTTTTGTAGGCAATTTAGCTATCATTAAAATCTTATTTCCCTCCAATTTTTGTTCAGAAAAAAATGTGTAAAGTAATTCAATTATATTAATCCTTATCTGAGGAAAGCAAACAGAATTTAAAACTAAATTGAACTGTTGAATATCTTTCTCATGATTAATTTTTGAAAATTTTATTATTAGTTTTAATTTAATTTATCAAAATGGTGTTGAGGGATAAAAAAGTTAAGGCCCTAAAAAATACACTTCTCTAGCACCGATTCAAGTAAACAAACATTTTGAACTCTAACTCTTTTGGAGGAAATACGGAAATGTGCCAACCCTTAAATCCATAAAAAAAAACAAATAAATTAGGGGGAGGGTAGAAGAAAACGTCTAGACCTCCAATAGGCACTTCTCTGTTCCCAACTCAATTCATATTCAAATTTTAATTTCTGGAGAGATTGCAAAAACCTTAAAAAGCCCAATAAAATTGATTGGGCATGACGATATTATGACTGAAAATCACTCCCTTTTTTTATTTGTAATTTTTTCGATAAAATAACTTTGCATACTGAAATTCGACTCATCTGGTATAAATGAATGAATGTTTAAAGAGTTCTTGTTTTTAAGAGTTATGAAACGGATTTAAAATGCACTTTTTAAATCGTTTCCTCCCACTCCCCTTCACTCCGATGTCCATCGTTGATGTATAAAATGCTGAGGGAAAACACGACAAAGTCCAGACAATAAATTGTTCAACTCTATACTGCTCACAAAGAACAAAATTGGATCAATCAATTAAATAAACGCCCTGAACTGGCAAATCGGAAGGGTGTTGTGTTCCACCAAGACAACGCTAGGCTCCACACCTGATTGATCACTCGCAATAAATTATTGAGCCTAGGATGGGACCTTTTGCCCCACCCTCCCTATTTACCAGACCTACCTCCAAGTGACTACCACTTATTCTGGTCTCTTCAGAACTCCATCAATGGAAAGAAATTTCAAAAGGAAGAGGACATAAAAAACCACTTGGATCAGTTTTTTAACAATAAACTCCAGACATTCTATGAATATGACATTATGCAGTTAGTGGAAAGATGGGAAAAAGTCATATTAAATAATGGTCAATATATTGTAGATTAAAATCAATTTTATTTCAATAATACATTGAGTTTTATTTCACCCTGAAAAACCAAAAGAACTTATTTGCCAAACCCAATACTTATACCTCGATATATCTTTTTACTTCCACCGAAGGCTGATAAATTCTATTTGAAACCATGTCCTGCCATGAAGATCCAAAGAGATGACAAGAAATGAATCAAAAATGCTGATAGGACCAGCCTTGTACTGAAGAATATTACAGATATATTACAGATATAGAATATTACAAATAATTATTTATATTTTCGTCAGAGATTTGTGATATTCTTTCCAGGCAACGGTCCTGACCAATAATTTTAATTAAGGAACAGGTAATTGGCACAAGTTTTAAAATACAATTTGTAGTAAGATAGGTAATTCTGTTAGAAAAAGATTCAACTCTGGGAAGTGGTTTGTTAGTGTCGAAGATGCTCTTGGTAAAGTCAAGTTACAGGAATCATTATGTTAAATAAACAGCATTGATGAACAATATGATACATGACCTGATACTTAGGATCTGGCTAGATGAAGAAATGATGGCTGAATGGTCTTCCGGATTTATCATGCCAATTTTGAAAAATATGGTCAAGATGGTACCCCACAATTATAGAGATTTTACGTTATTAAATGTTGTCTACAAGATATTATATAACCTTATAATGACTAGGATGAAGGTATACTCGGAACGAATTTTAATGGATTATCAATGTGGCTTTAGATCCAATAGGGGCACAACTGACCAGATCTTTGTCATCAGACAAGTGCTGAAGAAATGCTTAAGCTCAACATAATATACACTCTTCATTAATTTTGAGCAAGCCTTCAATCAAATTTGTCAGAGTTCTATTACTAGCCTCTAACATCGGTCTTAAAGCAGTTTCCTATTCTCTATAAACTAATTAACTTAATTAAAATGCCACTGTTAAATTCACTAGGTAGAGATATTGTCAGTAGAATGATCTGGCAAGGATTGAAATTTCTGGATGGAATCCATGGCTATCACTGAATATGGTTGGAACCGAATTATATGTCAGTTACAAAATTACTCCATAGGCGACTAGTGTTGCTAAAAAACAAAAATCATAGTTTATAAGACCATTGTTCTTCCTACTGTGTGAATGTACAAGTGCGAAATGAAACAGCCCACGTTACCAGTTTTAGAGTATGAAGTATTGCGTAAAATATTTTAGAAGAAGAAAGATCCATTGGAGAATTTGGTAGGCTACATAAGGGTATGCACGACGACAACCTTTAAATTCATGACACCACAAACGTGAAAATTGGTATTGGGTTTATATTGAACGACCGAGAGGAAGAGGGAGACCTAGGTGTGAGTAATTAACGAAAATGAAAATTGTCATTATTCTGGTACAAAGTCCGTTTAGAACAAAATTAAAAGAACACTAAATAGCGGCCAAAATAGAGTTACAGTACTGTTCTACACTAAATGTCGATTGGTATTCATTAATACGAGTAAAATTAAGTAAAAATATAGTATAGAGGAGAAGAGAATCTAAAGAGTAACTAAGGTAAAAAAAAAACTACATAAAAACAAAATAAACATCATAATAATAACTACGTGAAAAATAGAATAAGAAAGTAATCTGGTAAACATTTGAAATTTAAGAGAAAATGAAAATTCGTAGAAAATAATATTAATTTGACTGGATGAGGAAAAGATGGTTGGAAAGGAGATATTTGAACGAGAAGGCAGTTGGTTAGGAAGGATTTGCCAAACGCAACAATTCGGTGTGGAGGAGGGTAGAAGTCAGAAGGAAGGGATCGGAAGGGACGGGATTGGATGGAAGATATAAATTTTAGGCTCCGTATGAAGGATGGGCGTTGGGATTTGGCACAAGAAGGACCGAGAAATATAGTGACACCTGTAAGATGGATGAAGCCGCTTAAGCTCGATATAATACTACCTTGATGTTCTCCCAAGAAATTTTATTAATCTTCTTTTCTTAAAAACGGCACAAGCGAAAATAGAAATATGAAAACTGTAGTTAGTAAAAAAAAATACACTTTCTGTGGTCTGTTCCACCTTTTTCTCTTGTAAATGGTTTTTAAGTTCCTCCGAATTGAAAATCCTTAAAAATATGCTGTATTTTTTACGAAAACCATTGTAAAAGTGTGCTCTCATATATGAATCAACTGGTTACATGATTAGTGTCGTTAGTAATATATGGAATTATAAATAAATATCGAGTTTGTCGATGGATGTAAAAATGGACTCTAAATCATTTCCGTTTCTATTGTAGTTTTTAGCGACTTAAATAACATTCCCCAGAACTTATAACTTAATATGCAAGTTATAACAACTGTTGGGTCAGTAATTCTTGGAAATTTTTTTGTGTGATAATGTGTGAGTATCTGATCAGCCAATAGGACTGCTTGGTTAAGCTATCGCAAGAGATGCTGATATATTAGGGTCTACTACAATTGATTGCGTTTCGACCGAAAAAAGTGTGTTTCGCCTTGAAAGTATAACACTGAAAAGGAGGACTAAAGCTATTACTTCCAGAACTAATCATGGATTTGCCTAATCCTGCAGCTTTGTACAATAGTGAAATCCTGTTGAATATAATCCAATCCTCCTAGGAGTGGGACCTTCGATATGTCCGCCCTTGACATGATGACCCGGCGAAGATCATCTCAGCAACCGGCCCTATTGATTCTTGGGTGGCTCCACGATTAGTCCTATCAGCTTTCACTCTCATTTATCTCTCAAACAACTCTAAGCAATTTAGAGGGATGATGAAGTGTGGGGAAAAAATAGCCCAATTTCCTTGGGTAGGTATCAACAGGTCGCGAGAATCTTATAACTAGGGGGTTTCATGGTTGGCTGTATCCTTAAAGTCTTTATATAATCGGTTTTTACGAACATTTATGATTTTGGTACTTTATTGTTACAAAGTTAAAATCTGCAATGAGACATTTATCTTAAGAAATTATATCATTACTAATAAATGGATTTTTTCCTAAATTGCTTAAATCGCTTCCATTCATATCCTCCTCTAACGTGCCGTTATTCTTTTACAATTTTTTTATTATTATTCCCGAAGTAAGTTTATAGAATTTTGATTTATTACATGTCACACAAATCTCTACAGTAAGTAAAATTAATTACATGAATAGTCAATCCAATTGTACATTAAGTGTACCTACATCATTCTCTGCAGAATTGTCAAAAAAATCAGTTAAACGTTCCGCAAACTTTTTAGAAGTGTTTAAACAGAAACTTTACTGTCTACAAAGTTTCAGTTCCTTATAAAAAAAAAAAAAATCAAGAATAAATAATCTCTCTAAACTTCTGATAAAACCTTATGATCCCAAGAATTTTAGGAATATTTTTGGAAAAAACTTAAAAATATATTGCAATATCTTGTTGTCCATGAGAACGGATAAATATCAAATTTTATTGGAGATATTCGAGTTCCTTAGATTGTTACTTTAATACTAACATTCGAAATTTACCTTGGGATACACATATTTCGTTCTATGATATGGAACAGCCCAATAAAAAATACCGATTTAAAAAAAAAAAACCATCTAAAAAAAATGTTGGTGTTTTCATCCACTACAAGAACGAATTAAATATAATTATTAGAGACTCAGTTTCCTATACGATATGTGATGTGATTTTTATTTGGAAAAAGGCCAATATTAATATTCCATTAAAAAAATAAATAAAAATACAGTAGTCATTTTCTTCACTTTTTGAAGATTTTATCATACCACGATGGATAGTTTCATTCATTTCTAACAACTATAGTACATTAATTAAATATACTAACAACTAACCACAATAAAAGTCTTTTAGTTAATGTATTTCGAAATTAACAACGTCATCAGATAATATGAAATCGAATCATTGACAACCAAAAATTATAAAAGAAATATTTTTGTTTTAATAATCTCACATAAAAGAAAAAAAATCTTCAATTTATCCTTCCTCTAAATTCTGTTGCCGCTGTTTAGCCCCGGCACTGTCATTAATTACCTGATTTATGCTAATAACACATTTTAACAAATTATTCTTTACATCCATGGTTTTGTGTCATAAATTAACTTTACGAATTTTTTTTCAATCATAAGTGTAAGAAATACTTATAATGTGTTAACTATCAAGATTTTAACATGTACATTGAGATTTTTTCCCATAAAATTCCGTTATGTAAAAGCTTTTAAAAATTTATGATCTCTATACCGAAAGGTAGAAGAGATTATTGAATAAGAGAGAGAGAAAATTCGGTTATGTGTAAATATAACGAACAACAAATAGCGAATGTTTATGAATATATAAACGATTTCCGAACGAGTACGAATAAGGAGCGTAAAGATATCAAAACATAGGATGGGATAGGTAATTATTCAAAATTGTGGGTTGATGATTGACTGTCGTGAATAATGAAGAGAAGGATGGTTGGGGTGATCAGTCAGAAATAAAAAGGGAAAAATAAATAACAATATTTATTTTAACATTTGCCGAAGTTTCGACCTGAAGTTCAGGCCTTCATCAGGGCTAAGAAAAGAACCAGATAGCAAGGTATGAGAAACATAAATAATGTAGGTAAAAAAACATTATAGTAAAATGAAGTGGGTAGAGTAATGACAATAACAAGAAATAAATAATAATAACCGTTACAAAGTGTGGAATAATGAAGTAAACATAATCAAAATAAGGTAACATAAGTAGTTATTCAAGGAGAAGCGGTTAATATTAATTTTCTAAGTTTTTTTCTTCTTTAAATTATTTTTTTTCATAATGCTGAAAAACTTACAACCAATCTGTCGCTGTTAGTAAACTTTTCAGATATTTGCCGGTGTTTTATTTTAACTTTTTTGCAGGTTCAAAAAAAGTGATCCGAATCCCACCTTGCCCTCCCTGGTACGCATTGGTTTTACTGTTCGTTTTTCTATCAAAGACCTTGGACAATACAGCCCAGTCCTGGTAAAAAAGGCTGAATAGGCATTACTATAGTCTAGTTTAGTGTCGAATTAGCGATTTCCGATAATAGAAAACAACAATAGATAACGCAAAATAGTTTTGGTTAAGAATAATAAAACATTAAAAAAGATAGTTATATAAAACTTTATTACTACATAAAAAGTCAAACCACTTATAAAATTTTGAAGAAATATTTATGGGACGACAAAGAAATCTCCAATGAACATTAAGATGGTTAAATCGTGAATATATCGTGGCGTTGAAGGTTTAGAAATAAAATCTTCCCCAAATGTTAAAGTTACAGTACAAGGAAATTAAAAAAAATCAGTATGCGTCCGATATAGAATCATAAGATAAACGTTGATCTTAAGGCAGTAGAAAATGATATCTAAAGTCTAATGTGTTTTTGGACAATTTTTAAAAGTGAAAACCAAAATGTCTTTTCTGGATGCCATTGAATGATAAGTCTAGGAGTACACTGGTGGATATACCAGGGAGAGGGGAGCTTTCGGACTGAATCTCTCCCCAAAATGGAAAAAAATATTTTTTTTACATCGATCCTTTATTATATATGTGATTGACTTAAATGTTAAATACATAAACAATCACAATATAGTCTCCTTTTAAATTATACTGCATATACACCTTCTAAATGTAAGCACATGTCAATAAAAAACATAAGAAATTTATCTCTAAAAGTATTATTTTTCTTCTATTATTAACTTTTTTTTTATCCATAAAGGACCACTTAAAGACATACTCATGTAAGATTTTTTTTGTTTTTGTCCAGAGTAATTATTTTTACTTTTTTTTATTAATTGTTATTTTATGGAGAAATAATACATTTTGCCTCAATTAAAAGTGTTGAGTATTAGAAATGTGTTAGACTTATCCATACCATATATACAATAAAAAAGCAATAGAAAAATTAAAACGAAAGAAAAGAAAAAGAAAACTTAGTAAAACAAAAGAAGTGAAACTTGAGACAACATCAAATAAAAATATAAAAACACATTCATACTTATTTACAGTCAGCCGAGAGAGCTCCGAGTAGTGTTACCCAAATGCAAGACCGAGACGAATCTTGGTCTTGCGAACTCAGTCTTTGTCATGGTCTTGGTCTCGCGAACTCAGTCTTCGTCAAGAGTCTCGTAACAGTCTTGCAGTTACTTATTAGCTTATTACTATAGAGATATTACTGTAATTTTTTGATAGGAGAAATCTAACTAAGTCGGAATGAAAAATTAGAGGAGTTAAATGCAAAGGTATATTGGTTATACCAATTATTATCGTATAGTAACTAAGATTGTCAAGTATTAGTAACTATTTTGCCTTAATTTTTATTAAAAAAATCGATTTTTTTTTACTAGCCCTCGTCTTGGTCTTGCAACAGTTGCAAAGTGCAAAACCAAGACAGATTTTGGGCAACACAAGCTCCGAGTCAGGCCCTTTACCTCACGTGTGGAGGATAAGGCAAGGCTTTAAGAGATCCCAGCACTTCTCTCTCAGCCGCATCACTGGGAATGGAATTCAGTGGAGGATGAGAGAAGGCACTAAAGCCGCCCATAGCTTGAGTGGAGATGCTGGCCATTGTCCTGTAGCGTATTTAAAAGAGATCTCGAAGCCATTTCCGTTTCAATCTTCGAGGAGGATTGTAGTTACCGTTATTGTATAATAAAAAAAAAAAAGTAAATCCCGGATTCATGGAAAGTGTAAGAAGGTCCCGACATATCAGGAAGAAAGAAGTAAGGAAGTGCTTCGCGAATCGAAGTTAGAATCAGAGTAACTTAGTCCAGAAAATCAAGTTACACTACAGGAGTATTAAGAGAAGGGTGATAATGAATTTATTCATATTTTAGTATAGTGCAATATACGTAATTCTACATGTTTGGAAATATAAATATTTTTCTGTTAATGGTAAAGTTAATTTTTTCTCAATATGCTCAAACTTAAAGTTTTAATTTGGATCTGAATCAGAGAAAGGTCCAGTAACATTATTTAACCACGACCAATACACCGAATACGTCATGTAACAATTCGCAATTTTTAAATAGTTTTTATTGAGATATATTACAATCTGTCACGGATATATTACAATCTGGGCTCCTCGAATCATTTAACAAATGCACTTTTCTAAAAAAAAAAACAAAAAACCATAACTGTTCAATAACAACTGAAACATGTTCGTTTAAATTTAACATATCGTAAAAAACGGACAAACAACTAATAAAGAATTCTCAAAATGGTTTGTTAAAGGAAAAAAAAATATGAAATATAAACATGTAAACAAATATTGGACTGTTTATAGACGGAATGTTTATATTTCTCTGACGGGTTTATTTATGAATCGAGCATGAGATAATTTAAGTTTCGGCATTAAATAAGGGTTTTGAATAAACAAAGAGTATTATATTAAATATTTATAAAGCACAATAACAATAGATTTATTTCCTTGGACCATTTAATTAAGTAAATAATACAATCCTTCATAATCATTGACAGTAAATAATAAATATTCTAAACGTTGAAATACTCATTTTGAGTGGGCGGAGTGGTCAAGCGGTCTAGCGCCTGTGAAAAAACACGCGTTACCTGACAACTTGCTAAATCATAATAAAATAATTACGAGTTCCTCGTCTCGATGCCGGGAGAACTTTTAACTCTGGCATTAATTCCCAGCCCTCTCCACTGGTTCGGGAAAAAATCCATATAACCAAAAACGCGAGGAAGGGATGGACAAAAAATAATAACATATGAGCTGTTTTTCTTTGAACATGGTGTTGAAAAGAGGAATATTTAAGGGTTTGTATTAGAATAATTCGAAAAATATTGCTATAGATAGAAATGCTCATATTGTTTTTTTAAAAATATTAAGTTTATTTAGTTACGTTGATTTATAATGTGATCGATTTTACAAATTAGTTTATTAATACTTAATTAAACAACCAATTAATTAATTTATACTTTCAATGACCTCTAACGGACTTCCACCACTTTAAAGTCGACCAAAATATCGAATATAATAACTTATGAAATATTAAATACGAGGTTTCAAATAACATAAACCTTAATTAATGAGATTAACCATTAGTAATTTTAAAGTTAATCGCTCTTATTTAATTCATGCTAAGTCAACAAACGCACTACTTAGTTTTAAACTGCACAATTAATGAGGGAAGTACCAAAATTTCTGTGAACGAAATTACTAGTGTTGTCACACATATTCTTATGATATAGAGAAATTATGTAGCATAATTAGTAGCGTATCCGAAACCTGGTTGAAACCCACAATCCCGTCCTCCCAGATCCTTCTACCTAACTATACTCTCCTTCGTCATGACAGAGTAGATCGCACGGGTGGTGGAGTAGGTCTCTTTGTCCATGACAGTCTCAAATCCAAAATCCTTCACTGCTCTTCCATAACCGATTCTCCGCACGTTGAATACCTTTTCGCCGAAATCCTCACCACCTCATCTGCCATTCTGTTTGCTGTCATATATCGCCCTCCTAGAATTCCTTTCGATGAATCACTTGAGACTTTATTGTACAACTTAATCCCTTCCTACTCAAACATCATCCTCTCCGGTGATTTTAACACCAATTTACTGGCACCATCCTCTGATTATTCCTACCTAACAAACCTCTTTAATTCTCTCAGCCTTTACATAGTACCTTACAATCCAACCCATCATACTCAGTATTCAGAGTCCTGGCTCGATCTAATTATCCTGGATTCCTCAGACAAACTCCTTGCCGCATCTCAGCACCCGGTTCCGTTTCTATCTTCCCACGATCTTGTCCAGATCTCTTACAATGTCCCTGTTCCATCCTTTTCTCCCCGAACAATATCCTTCCGAAACCTAGATTATCTCACTCACGAAACATTGTCAGAAGGTCTTGACGATATCCAGTGGGATCCCATCTACTCCTCAAAATCCATAGACACCATGGTAGAAATCCTTACCACTCAACTTCACTCTATCCTCGACCGACATGCTCCTCTTATCACAAAAACCATCCGATATCCTCCAGCTCCTTGGCTTACCCCTGCTGTGAGGGAGTGTATGAGAGAAAGAGATGCTGCAAGGCGACGGTTTAAACGAACTCGACTTCCTGATGATTTTCTCTCCTACAAACAGCTTCGAAATAGCACTCAATCAGCAGTACGCCGTGCTAAATCCCGTTACTACCATCATTCCCTATCCAACTCTCCCAATACCAAGGCTACGTGGGCTATTCTTAGAAAACTGACCATTGGTAATACACCCCAGTCTCAGTCCAATTCCGTTTCTGCTGATAACCTCAACGCTCACTTTGTCTCCTGTCCTCTTGCATCCACATCTCCCACGTCCAGTCTGGCTCCTATGTTTTCTTCCTTTAATCCTGATCACTTCTTTCTTTCCCATATTACACCAGATGAGCTTCTTAAATCCATTCAGAACTCCCATACCAATGATTACGGTCCCGACAACATCCCAGTCAGACTGATTAAAGCCGCATTGCCATCCATTCTTCCGATCCTTTATCATATATACAATTATTCTCTTCAAAATGCTACCTTCCCTACATCCTGGAAAACCGCCCTAGTACGCCCATTGAAGAAGACTTCAAACCCATCAGTTCCTAATGATTTCCGACCGATTTCCCTCCTTTCAAACCTCTCAAAACCATTAGAGCGGTTAGTCCAATCCCAGCTATCCCATTTTTTAGAGGACAATAATCTCCTAAATCCCTACCAGTCTGGATTCAGGCCTGGTTATTCTACTCAGTCTGCCCTAATCAAAATTTCCCAAGACCTTCACACAGCCATAGATCAGCAGAAACTAACCATCCTTATTCTCCTAGACTTCTCCAAAGCTTTTGATTCAGTAGACCACAACATCCTCCTAACCAAACTTAAAAATATCTCTTTTTCTTCTAGTTCCCTTAATTGGTTCCAATCCTTCCTAACCGGTCGCTCCCAGTACGTTGTAATTCCTAATAACCCACCATCAGAATCTCTACCTCTGACTAGAGGCGTCCCACAAGGCTCTTCCTTATCCCCCACCCTTTTCTCCATCTATATAAATGACCTCCCATCCTCTATCCTGCACTGTCATTACCACCTGTATGCCGACGACATTCAAATTTACCTCTCCTTTAATCCGACAGATATCTCAGATGCCACTCAAAAACTTCAGGAAGATATTGACAGAATAAGTGCTTGGGCAAACCTCAATAGGCTCACTCTGAACGCTGAGAAGACAAAAGCCATCTTGATCGGATCCCCTTCACTCCTCAAATCCTCCCCAGTATCTCCCAAACTCTTCCTGAACAACTCACCTATCTTATTCTACACCACCGTTAAAAACCTAGGTGTTACTTTCGATCAATCCCTATCCTGGAAACCTCACATCTCCCAAATTTCCCGTCGCACTATCTCCACCCTAAAACAGTTCAATCGTCTACGATATCTCCTTCCATATAAGTCCCGTCAACTCCTAGTTTCCTCCCTTGTTTTCCCCCACTTCGACTATGGCTGTATGGTGTACGGTGGACTCCCGGGAGATTCCGAGGCCAAACTTAAACGCCTAATGAATTGCGCACTACGATTTGTTTTCGGAATCTCAAGGGATACGCATATTACCCAGTATTACACTGAGTTGAGGTGGCTCTACCCATCCTATCGCCGTCAGTACTTCCTAGCCACCTTTCTGTACCAAATTATTAGAACCCATCGACCCTCCTATATTTTTCACAGCTTACAATTCAAATATTCCATCCAATCCCGTCCCACCAGATCTCGTACTTCCGACCTCTATCCTCCTCCTCACCGAACTGCTGCGTTTGACAAATCCTTTGCAATACAAGCCGCCTCCCTCTGGAATTCCATCCCAGCTGATATTCGACACGCTCAATCATTTTCCTCGTTTAAACCACTCCTCTTTAAGCACCTACTCCTTTCTCAATCCGAATGATTGTGAAATATATCTTAGAGAAATATCTGAGCACCACCAGAGACTACCTCAATTTATTAAGGTTATTTTAGCTTCTCATACATATGTACAATTTACTTGTTCTTTTTTTTCTCTTTTCTATATTTTTATCGTAAGTCAACTTTCATTGTAAATATACAATTTAATTGTAGCCACACAGACATATAATCTGTATTCATATTTTGTTCTTAAGGGACAACAGTCCCAGAATAATAAAACATTTTTTTCATTTCATTTCATTTCATAACTTTTGAACTCACGTTATATCTTTGAGGCACCACTTTCGAATTATATTTGTAATTTCATCAATTATGTAAAATCATACAGACATAGCAAACTAATAAAATTTATTTTTTTATCATAAAAAAAATTGTAAATAAAAATAAAATTTTCGAAATTGTAGTTTAGGTTTTAAATTGTAACTTGTAAGTTGTAACTTGGTTTGAAAGTTTTCTTCAACTGAAACCTCTCAAAAATATCCATCCAAATATAACCATAAATCCATAAAAATATAACCGCGTCACATTAAAAATCCATAGCGCAGTGAAAATGGTGACCCAAAAAGTATGACACATCATCGAACCAAATTTTGGGCATCCTTCTAAATGATGAAACGTCTGTAGAAATTTGTTTGGAGAACTATTCATAGATAAAAAGTTCATAAAAGATTGCATTCATTGCTATCATTAACTGATATTTCTTAAAAAATATACTTTCAAAGAAAATGGCTCATATCTATTATTAAATTTAAGAAATAATTTACAGTAAGTAATAAATTGTTTAAAATTATATTATATTCTTTTATATAAAAGAATAAAAAATAATTACAATTTATGGAAATAATTCAGTGCCACCTGTGAAAAGTGCAATTATGAGAATTTTTAGGGACATTACCAGAAAGCTAATTTTTCGTGCCTAATGGAGTACGTTATACGAACATTCTTTTGTGATTCAATAGATAGATGTAAAATAAAGCACCGGTTATTACAAAAAAAATCTGGATTTAACGTGACAAATTTGAGAGATAACATAGAACAAATACACTTTCACAGCTAAATTGCAGCAAATATTCATTAATGTATGAAGATTTTATCCCATCATGTTCCTTTAATATGGAAGAATATAATTTTCATTGTTAGCGGTAATTTGAATGCTACTCTGAGTACTGAGTACCAAGTATTTTACTCAAATACTGACCTTTTTTGAGTACCAAAGAATTTAATTACTGCTTCAGTTGATGTCGAACGATTAACTGAATTAGTGAGTGAATTCCCAATAGTGATTCAATTTGAGTAAATTACTTGGTACTCTGTACTCAGATTAATATTTTCCCATCCCTGGGTTGCTTTTGCTAAGTTGCTAATTTGGCACTGTTTTATAAGTCACAAATTTGCATACTAACTTACTAAGTGAAAGGGGAAATTACTCAGTTATACCTTAAAATAGTTCAAAATAAAAAATGCAAGTTAACCGTTTAAAATATTGTATAAGATAATTTTGTATAAAACAGGTTATGAGATGAAAAAACAAAACAAAGATATTCATTAAAAAAACATTAAGCCCAGTTATTAACCATCAAAGTAATCGCTGTGGGACTTAATTTGAAATAGAAATAATTTTCTTTCATGCACAGGGCCATTAATTTTAACACGCAGAGTTGCAATTAGTCACCTTATTTTTTGATTGTCAACTAGATTGTCAATTAGTCAACCTTATTTTTGTTGTTGCGAATAATTTTTCATACAGCGTTGGAGTTAATCACCGTGTATATTAATATATATGTGCTGAGTATCACGTAACTAGAGAGAAATATTTAAAGGGGTAACTCAAGTTTAATATAAACAATGGTCCGATTTTTTAAACATTATTTTTAACATTTTTAAAAAAGATAATATACATATATGTATTTATAGGTCACATTTGAGACATCTCCTGACTTGTGATCACTTATCGAATAAATGTCGTATCGATAGTTTATAAAAATATCGAAATAGTAATTCAATTTCGAGAGAGGGGTGGGTTGGACGAGCGGATTTAAGTGTATCCACGAATGAACAAACTAGTACTCTTGAAATAACTTGAAACATTTGAGAGATAAATCGTCCGATAAACGGAACGATATGGGATCAGAGTACTAACACACGCAAGAGAAGGACCGGTAAAGAACTGCTTACAGAAACTGGCCAATCAATATCTCATGATATGAAGTGAAGGAGGTTAAGATGGGTGTAGGGCTTGTAGTTCAGAGAAATCTATGAGGAAGTCACTACACAACAATAAATGCCTGAATAATTCGCAAGAGACTACGTAAAGGCCAACAAAATCAAATGGATAGATCGAATGAACAAAGATCAAATAGAGCATGCTGATAACTGAGATGGAGTAGGTTTGTTAAGGCAGTGAAAGATCTAAAAGATCTGTAAAGCCAAAACAAAAAATGAATAAAAAGCGATTTTTTTTTTTTGTTAAATCACTGACATTGTTAAAACAGAACACCACATATAGCTAGTATTAGTTTCTTACAGGACTTTAAAATTTTGGTGAATCTGACTTTTAGAAGTGAGCAGTCGATATTTCATTGAGTATAGCTTTCAAATTCAGTAGCGAAGTATTGATTCGGATTCAACTAGTTAATTTTTTAAAGTTTTACACACTTTTAGTAACTTATTATAATTATGATAGAATCAATAATTTACTTTAAATCTTAAAAATATTTTTTTAATAAAATATTCAAAGACACCTTTTATAGGTAATATAATTGATTATTATGTACAGATATGTAATGTTACAACGAATAATGTTAAATTTATTAATGATATTTAAAACGTAAAAGCAATGTATGAAAGTAAAAAATAGGAAAAAAAAAATCATATAATTGATTCATCAATATTTATCATTATTCTTATCTTATCATATTTATACCAATAACCCACAAGATAATATTAAAATCAGTGTTCAGCGTTTTTTTTATTTTTTTTTATACAGGCATTAAAAACAATGAAATTCTATTTTAGTATCCTAATAAAAATGATATTATTCATCATTTGTTGTTACTCTATAAATTATATAAATTATTTCTTATGAGATCCGAATTGATTTCGTTCCGTCTGCAGAAGATTAAACAGCCAAACGCTTTTGAACATTATATTTCTTATTTCTTGTAACGGCGGACCAAATTATTTTAGATAAACCAAATTGAAGATATTTTAGTGGAAGACATTTAGAAAATTCATTATTTAAATACTGTTTCATTATTTGACTAAGGATATTAATGACCTAACTGATATTAAACAACATTTAGATGTATATTGATATAATGAGTCCAATAAAAATCTTTGGGTTGAAATGATAGGTATTTTTAAAAATATTTTTTAGTAACTTATGTCCAAAAAATAATTTTAAAAATCTCTATTGTTACGATTTCTTGCTATATGTTTTTCCAATTAAGCCCCGTGAATCACCAATGTTATTGTAATGTTGAATTATGTTTAATCGGAATTTTTTTTTTCGAAGCCTATGTCGTATCTAATCTCTTTATTATTGCGGGTTGATTGAATAGAAGGATAATAATTGAAGAGAATGACGGTTGAGAAGGAAAAATATAATTATTTATTTTTTTATTTTGAGTTATCACTCCAACCATCCTTCTCTTCTACCAATCTCTTTACTGAGGTTGAAAAAACAAACAAAAAAACTACTGCTTTATACAATCATATCAAAATTTTATGGCAGCATAAATATCAGAAAGATCGTTATCGGATTGTATACCTCGAAAAACTTTGGGCAGAGAACACTCAACAATAATCTCTCCTAATCACCCGAAAGATGTGACCAGTTGACATGCAGCAAACGTGTAGCGGAATAATAGAACCGCATCCTGTATAATTGCTACATTACAGAGGCCGTGGTGGCCGAGTTCCTTAAAGCGTTTTCCGATTTATTATTATCGAGTCTAGTGGCGCTGGTTTGAATCCTGGTAAGATAAAATATATTTTGTGGCGGACCTTCAACCAAGGAGTAACTTGAAAAAAAAAAAAAAAATTATCTATCTCAACCAGGTTCGAGAGTTAAGATTCAAGTAGGAAGGTGATTATCCATTACATAAAATAAAAAAAACCTTCTGTTCCTAATTTCAGTCGATTATTGAGAGGAATGAGTTATGAAACAATATTTGCAAAAAGAAACAAGTGAAAACAATATTGTTTTTCTTTTAATTTGTCAACACAATAAAATCTTTGCGATTCTATTTTATTGAAAACGATTTGGTTGCTCAGGAGAACAAGGGTGACTAAGAAATAGAATAAAAAATAAATTACATTAAAAAAGAAAAAAAAAATGAATCCTCAATTGAATTCAGAAATACATAACTTTAATTTTATTTTTTCGTTGAAATTTGAAAAATTGTCTTCCAACTTTATAATAAGGCGTTATTTAATAGTCCGTGGCACAGACCCATTTTTATCAAATTATTAACATCCGACTGAAACTTCGTAAATAGCTTCATCTCATCGTAACCTACAAATATTTTATTTACGGAAATTCTCGCACAAAGTCCTGAAAAACGTGGCCTTCAAAAATATTGAGCCGTTTAGCCTATATAACCTCGTTATTTGGCAATTTGGGGGTGTAAATCACGCCAAACGGTTCAATAATTTTGAAGGTCAGCTTTTTTCTTCTCAAGTTATCTTACGATTAAAGTGGAAAGCAAATGGGTAATTGCGAATGTTTAGTAGATAATTAAATAGACAAAGTTTGCCGATTGAAAACGCCCCGATTCCGAGAATTTTCGTAAATAAAATATTTGTAGGTTAAGATGAGATAGATGAAGCTATTACCACGTAATACACCACATACCACGGACTATAAGTTAAGAATAATACTATAATAGGAATAATAATTTTTTTTATAACTGACAAATACTCTAAAGCTTACCCTCCACGCTCCTTCAAGAAATCAGTGATCCCCTATCCTCAAATATTGTCCGCCGCCGACCATAACATTGGACCCCATTAAGAAAGTCCGATTCCTCATCCTGATACCCAATCGATACTCCAAGATAATCTCCACGTTGATCTAATCCTCTGGAGGAGAGACGATACCATTTCAGAAGAAACTAAAACGAAACTCACAGTACAAAGCACCCAGCTCAACTGATAGCGAGCAAGTGCGACTCATTCTTATTTCTCGCTGAGACACGATATGACAGGTTTTAACTGGTTTTATCTTGTTGTAATAGCACAATGGAATATTAATCGTGAGGCTTCCAGTGGGGAATTGATATTGTAATCAACAAAGGCAAAATGTTTTTCAATTATTACTTTTCTTTGTTATCGGAAACGTTATCTGATATACAATCGATCATTGTTTACAGTTTTTAATTACTAATAAACTCTCAAAATAATTCAATTCATGACTGTACAATCTGTTGCTTGTTCAAAAGTTGATTTCCTTACATATATTTTTTTATATTGAGGATTGATCAATGAAATCTACGTTATTTATTTTTCATCGCTAATTGAATGTTGACGAGTCAATTGTTAATGATAATGGAAACGGGAAGAATGAAAAAAGTGACTGGTGATCATTTTAAGTTATGTAACAGCGGAACTGATTTTTTAACATAATTTTCAATGTATTTAATATCAACTAAAAATAAATATTATTAAGTAGAATATATTGTTTTTTTTTTCATTTCTAAAAATATATATTAAAAAAAAGTAGTACCAATACAACCCACAGGTCTTAGGTTAAATACTGTATAAAGGAGTATTGTTTCTTGGTCATCGGTTTTGCAGGGAGATGATCTGACCGAGATCACGTTCAACTGCTCTTGATTAATTAAGACTACCCACTTTATAGAGGCTGGGTGTGCTCTAAGAGAGTCTGGTGACCCTAGGATCGATCTATCGCCGATGAAATATAATAAATAATTACCTCCCATCAGCCGGTTTCGAAACCGAAACCTTGAGCTTTGGAAGTCAGTACCCTATAAAAATAAATATTACGGTTCATTTTTACTTAAACCCTTAATATTTTGATCAATTGTTATAATATAGAAACTTATATTTATTGTTTCGTAATAAGTTTATAAGGAAGGGGATGAGATATTAGCTCCCTGCTCCAGGTTTGAGTCAGGTTATGACAGAAAAGTTATTATCTATTATATCAGCCATGGATCTATACTGAGTCTGGAATACTCTTCTCAGGAAAGACTGCACCCAGCTTATTAAAATGGGTTCCTATGTCTTCGACTAGGGTAAAAGCCTGGAGGTTAAACGTGGTTTCTGACCATGGAGTAGAGAATAACATAGAGAGGTTTTTCCAGTAGGAAATTACTGCCCGGTCTGTACAAGACCAAATTTACTTATTTTATGCTTTTTTTTTTTATCATGCAGCTAAGGCAAATTTGTCACAGGTTTAATTTGCTTTCGAGCTGATATAGTAGGTTTTGTATACTTCTCCATTATAATTATAAAAACAAAACAAAAATTTAAACGATATTAATGGTTACAAGTGATAAAATAGGATGTGATGACCGATTACGTTTGTTGGAGGGTCCCAGAGTGCTCGGATCCATTCACAACTGTGTTGATTATTATTTATTTCTCGGAATCAAAGTAAGTTGTCGCAAGAGGTTAATCCTCCTACCTCGCCATTACCAACCACCTCTTTCTTTCAAAATGGCGGCAAAATATAGAAAATTGGATTGGAAGTTTTCTCCTCAATGCTACAGACAAAAATTTACTGGGGATGCAAATATTAGATTTCCGATTAACTAAAAAAACATGCGCTTTTTTTTTAATTTTTAAAATTACGTATTTAAAAAATATTTAAATTTTCTAAAAGGGAAAAAAATATACATGGAAATCCGAGCACTGTTAGTAAAGACGTAGCGGTTTTTAAATATTTCTGCTTTATTATTTTTAATAATGAATCATTGTAATCTACCAACGGTACTTAACCTCCTCTTCTGAAAGTTTGAGGGTTTATGTTTCACGATACGTAGAATCCAAAAATCCGATTAAAAAAAAATTGTCGGTCTGCCGTCCGAGGTTTTTCACCAAGACTTCTGGGATAATTTTATTTTTTTAAATCTCAATATCAAATCTTATGCGTATAATATAATTGTAATTTATATATAATTATGTTTAAGTGATTTATCAAGACAGGTCTAAAAAATAAAAATAAATAAACCGTTGATTACAGGAACAACAATGCGTTTAGGGATAATTTTTATCTTGACATGTGTTACATACAGTAGCGATATAAGCGTTATTGTTTGAAAAGAGTACACATTATGATTGCTCGAGTATGTATCAGTTCAGCTCACACCGAAACATTATGGACAAATGAAATAAAATTTTTTTTTATATTTTTGAGAGAAGGGATGGTTTAGAGCGAAAAATGTCCCCGTCACTCCCCCACAGATTCTTCAGTTCAGTCCATTGTACTGAAGCTTTCATGAAAATTATTTTTTAATTAGATAGAGAGTTTTAAGGTAAATATGAATTTAACCTAAGGATTCATTTGAACTTACAACAGCTTAACTGTGAACAAATAGTGACTTTTCTTCCACCATACTTCTTTTGGCTTAGTTTTACTTTTTTCTCCTGGAGACGAGACGAGGTTAGCTACGTGAGCCTTATTGGGCCATAAAATCAGCCGGTTAATCAATGAAGTAACACAACGCTCTTCGAAGGGACCGTCTTGTCTCCAAGGTCTTTCGCCCAATGATGAACTCTTCATTGTTTAGGTCTAGCATATCAAAAGCGGTAAAATATTGGGTTGGCAAATAAGTCCTTTCGGTTTTTCTGTTTATTTTTATGTCACTATGACACACTTCTTATCTGATGAATTAATCCCTAAGGTGCATTGTTTATCCTGTTTGTAATATGTCAACAACTATATCTATTAACTCTTGTTGAAACTACTATAGTATTGTGTTAGTTCTTGCACTGTGAATATGGAAGAATATACCATTCATTATTGGCATATTTTGTTGTAATATTTTTAAAAAAGAAAGCTTGCTGCAGAAGCTAATAGAAAAATTGCAGTGTTTATGGGGATGATGCCTTAACCGAACGAACCTGACAAAACTGGTTTGCCAAATTTCATTCAGGAAATTTTGACATCAATGATGCACAACGGTCTGGTTGTCTACACGAAATTGCAACGAGCAATGTCAAGGCCATTGTTGAGATAAATCCCACCCAATCAGTGCGAGAGATTGCTATAGCTCTGCATGTGTTGCACACA
Source organism: Nezara viridula (assembly GCA_928085145.1). Lineage (NCBI taxonomy): Eukaryota > Metazoa > Arthropoda > Insecta > Hemiptera > Pentatomidae > Nezara > Nezara viridula. The sequence goes on from OV725079.1 coordinate 100,057,958, forward strand.
AGCGTATAAAACCATTTGCACAAGCTCGCCTATGTTTCCATGCTTAATGTTTTGGTTCCCCATTCTCTGACCGAAGTCAACTTGGCAACACTCATTTCTGTTCATGATTAACTAAGGAAACGGCAACAAAACGACCCATTTTTAAAAAGGTTGGAAACAGGAGATGAAAAATGGATAGTTTACGACAATGCGCTGGTGACAAATATAAAACGTTTGCAAGGGAGTTATAATTTCCAATTTCATTTTTAAAACAACAACATTTTTCCAACACAAGAAAAAACAGAAAGAAATCATTTAAATTTTTTAAACATTTGCTTTTACACAAAAAGTATTCTCATAGCAAAATACGATTAAATTAAATTGAGTTCCACCAAAAAAACAACAAAAAAAAGTGGACTAAAAACTGTTCATAATTTTTGTAGGCACAAATATTATACATTCTCTTTAATTTTGTTTTTTTCCTTTACCTCGTCTTTAAGTTATACGGGATTTATCCCGGACCAGGAGAGAGAGCAAGGGATCAATGCCAAAGTTAAAAACTCCCGGTACAGGGACTCTCTTCTTCCAGTAATCTCGTAATCTTCAGTTTATCAAATTGTCCGCCATACAAGATTGCAGATAAAGTAATTACGAGTTCGCGTAACGATATCGGAAGGGAGGGGCTTTTAACTCTGATATTATCTCCCACCCTTTCTTCTTGTCCGGGAAAAAAAAACATGTAACCGAGAAGGCAAGGAAGAGTAGAACAAAACAAAAAAAAGTATATCAGATTGTTAGCAACGCGTTAGTCCGATATATCTCCGCAACCTCACATAACTTTTGAATTATCTTACTTAGAGGAATGGATTGGAATCCTCATATTAAAAATAAACCGAAAGGGGTAAAAAGAAAATGCAAGAAAAAAAGGAGTGATCAGGATATCACAGAGTTCTAACACGTGGAGAAGAACGACCAATAAAGAACTACTTACAGAAACTGGCCAATCAATATCTAATGATATGAAGACAAGGAGATTAAGATGGGTTTAATTCAATAATCAGATTGATAGATTGAATCAAGTAAGATGCAGTAGATCTCCATGCATATTACTGGAAGGTAATAATCCTAATAGAATATACATAATACACACACACACACACACACACACACACACATATATATAAATTCACATTAAACAATGTTGTAAAGGATTGGTGAATTCGAATCATTAAATTATCTATATCAATGACAAACACATAATAGATTTATTTTTGTTTTCCAAAATGAAGGTACTGTGAAACAGATATCCACAGTCCATGGGCTATTCATTGTGGTTAGAGAAATCAAGGACGGCTAATGAAGAACGATAGTAAATAAAGCCTTCTATTTTTCAAAACAATTCTTCATAAAAAATTAAAATTTAAATAATCATGGTTCAAACAAAGCAGCTTTACATCAGGCAGAGAACTTACACAACCATTCCCACTTTATATAAGATCACTGATAAATAACCTCAAATGAAATCACAATTAAATTGTGCTAAGCGTTTCAAACGTTGCAAAAACAATAAACCTGAATAATGTCCTCATACAAGTATAATTGTTAGAATAGAAAAATAATTTATAAAAGGATTTGGAAAAAAAACTATAGTTGACAAAATTTTTAACCAAGAATCGAATAAAAACCATTGGTTGAGAAATTACTTGACATAAAAAACAATAGCTCTAAATCCCAAGATGAGGTACTGTTATCTGCTTAAGGTGTCTGCAGGAACATATAAAATGTAATACAAGCAGATTTTCGCGGACTTCAGAAAACTGAATTCACTGCTACCTGCATGTAGAAAGTTCCCTGCACAAAAACTAGGATATCTGACAGAATATTCTCAATTTTCTGAATCTTATTCATATAATAAAACGTTATAAGAAGATCATTGAAAATGAGTTCGAAGAAAAGAAAAAAAATTTAGATCTATCTTAGTCAAGGTCAGAAATCTTTTTCAGTTTGCAACATTGCCGAGGTAATTAGATTCGTCCCGGGAAATTACTCAATAACATAAAATTGAATGATTTTTCCTCGTTCGCTATTAGTCGATTTTCATAGGAAAAACTTTACTTTGGAACAGTTCACTTAAGAATACATGTTTATAAAACAGGAAAGTTCATAATAATAAATATATATCAGTTAATACATTGATATCAATAAAAATCAGTAAGAAACTGATAAGACATTCTTCGCATGAAAAAGAGAGAGAGAAAGAAAATAGAAGAAAATAATTACAGGAATAACGAATTAATTCATTTAGCTAACACTCAACAATTGGATACAATTATAGCTTGGATTCTTTTTTTATATTTCTGTTGACTCGATTACTAGTATATAAATGAAAAGAAATAAAATCTAACAACTTTTTGAAAAATGGAATGAATGGTATGGTGAGTACGAAAAACAATTCAAGATTTCAACACTCGTAATATGAATCTTATATGAGCTGAGAAATTCAGAAAATAGTAAGACGCAGATTATTCAAAAGTATCTAGCGATAGTATTTTTTTCAAAACTATAAGATAAAAAACAACAACAAATTTTTCAAAGAACAATTTATTAAAACATTTAATTAAAGGAATTTAGTTGTTATGCTTTTTTTTTTTAGAAATAGAAATAGAAAATAACTTTATTCTGGAACAAAGTCCCTTTAGAATAACAAAATAGTACATAATTAAAAGACATAAATAAAACAATAATAAAAAAAGAGAAAGTAAAAAAAATATTAGTTAAACAAGCTATATTACTTAAAACTATGACAAGACACTTAAAACTATCTACAGTAGAAAAAATTATAATTATACACTTTTGAGAAATAAAATAATAAAAAATAAATAGAGTTCTTCTTTAAAGTAAACTGTGTTTCTGCTAACAAAGGAACAATACAAAATGTCAGAGTACTTAAACACATTATCTTATCGTAACTAGAGGTACAAATTTATTTGTATAAGAATAAAAATAAATAAAAAACAAACAATAGATGCATTCAGTGGCATTGAGAGTAGGAAGATATTGTAAAATCCCTAGTGAAGTTTACAGTATGGAATAGTACTATCATTTGATGATGCATGATATGATAAAAATGTATAATATCAAAAGCTTAGCAAGCATTTAACTGTTTTTGAGATTGGGTTTTTTATAATTATCCTCATACTATATGTTAATGCAATGCAATTTAAATACATTTTATTATTTCTCCGCAAAATAATTATTTTTCGGTATCCTCCTAAATTAAGTTTGAAACGTTCACCTGAATCCTAGGGGTTAAACATGATTAATTAAATACTAAATTGTTCGTTTATCTTTCTGTAAAATCTTAAAAAATTTCTAAAGCTTAATGAATAAATACAAAAACTTTTGGCGAGAGATTAATATACCTGTCCGCTTCATTATTTGTCTTTATTCAAATTATAAATGATTTTACTTTAATTATATTTCCTGCTTTCTTATTCATTATAATTTATAAATGTACCAATGACAATGTCATTGTAATAGATATCATTTAAACGATTTTTGAGAATTCAGTTAAATTATTTATTTAAACGTTGTCTTCTATTTTTTGTTTACTTTATATTACTTTTATATAGTAAAAAAAAGAAACAATGAATTTTCATTGAATTATAACCTGTTTACTGGGAAACACATCCATTGAATGGAATAATATTATTGAAATGATATTTCCTTCCAACTAGAAAACGTAATGATTTCCCACGTTACACAAATGCAACTGTACACAAAAGATAAAGTGGTTTCTGATTTACATGTTTGACAAAGGTTTACAAGTTTAGAGTAATTTCTCAGTTGGAAATTACTAAATTCTGACTAAATTCGTGACTGAGATATCCATGTAATGCCGAAACTGAAACTTTAGCTGGACTTAAGGTGTAATCTAGTTGGCCTTGCTTCCTGTTAGCGAGATCGCACTTCATGGTTGTTCACTTGAGTTGCTAAATGCTTTGCGCTGTTCTGATTTTTTTAGATGCCATATCATCTAATTATTCACGTTAGTTATTGGTAGAGATGGGAATTTCGATTCCTTTAACTGAATCGATTCAATCATTGTGGTGAATCAATTTTTATGAACGATTCTTCAAGTGATTGTTTTAATCTTCTTTTTTATTTTAAATTAAAAAAAGTACTTTTGATTAAAAAAAACAAAACGAACATTCCAAACCTTATAGTTATTCCGGCAAAAATATATATTTTTCTTAACTGATTGAAATTTAAAGTCCTGGTTCCAATTTACATTTTATTTATATACTTTGGTCCAATTTTGATCAATTAAATAATTATTTATGAACATTCTAACATATTTTAAGAAATATCCCAATGGAAGTTATTGATGACAATGATTTATTTTTGACGTTTGCTATAAATTTCTTTAATTTGGTATTTATGTTAGATATATTTTGTAGATTTAGTTTACATTTAATAACCTCATGTAATTAAAGCCCTAGATTATTTTTTCTCATTTAAATGAGTTGCCTCTGTTGAATTAAGCATGACAGCAGTTGTTCTATATCAACAATTGTTCCGAATTTCACTAGGTTTGTAATCGTATTTTCTTCCTTAACATTGAAAAAAGAAGACTATGTACGATCAGCCAATTTTTTGTATCAACGAACAGATTTGCATCTGAAAAGCATAAAAAATTCTATGTAATCATCACTTGACCCCGCAATTTTTCAGATAATAACAATACAAAATTTAAAATGATTTTGAACATAGATTTCTTCTGCTGCTTTTATTTTTGATGGTGCGGATACTGTTTATTGGACACGCCTTTATTTCTAGAGCTATTCGTTTGATTTGAACCAATAGCGGATCCAGGATTTAATTTTGGGCGGATTTCAGCTCGAAAGCTTTTTTTTTTCATAAAAATAACCATAATTATTTTTGGAAAAAAAGAAAGAAAGAAACTAACTACCTATATGAAATGGTGTTTAAGTGATTCCTAAAGTCCTTTTAAATGTAATTACACGAACAATAACACTTTAAGAGATAATTTATTTCCATAAAACATGGTTATATTTTACCATTTTGGGGAGGCTTTAGTCCCAAAGTCCCCTCCCCCCCGTATACCCGCCCGTGATTTGAACCAAAGTTGGAGGAAGATTTTGCAGTACATTCCCTGGCGGACCTAGGAAATATTTCCTAGAAGAAACGCCTATATTTTAAAAATAGCTCATCTGAAAAAGTTTTAGAACTTTTTCGAAACACGTTAAAATAAATAATTATGACTTTCATTTGTTTTTCATACATGTCAGTTGTTCGCATTCACTCAATAGAAAAAGTGAGAAAGCAATACTAATCTTATTGGCAGACATTTTTTTCCAAAACCAGATAAATTATAAAACTCATCCTTACAATTATTTATAAATGTATATTTTACATTTTTAATTCGTTATTGATGTATAAGATTTTTTAAAATAAATCAAGAGTAATGATGAGAGCATTGGCAGACATATTGCTTGTTCTTGTTTGAAAATAACATAATGATTTCCCATCTGACCGTCACCTTTTGTATTAATTCAGTTCTAGACTTCTATAAAGAAAACTTGAGGCTACAAGCATTTGCCAAATTTTCACAAAATTAACCATTTACACTGTTATATTTCCTCTAATTGCGAACATATTTTTCTTTACTAAGGATCTGAATTATTGCATTAAAAACATAATAATTTTTATTTTTTTAAATTACTTAAAATTAATTTGATATAGCTGAAGTGAGAGCCACAAAAATCCATTAAAACAATTACAAACCGTATCCCGTTGGAATGGACTGTTCGTGTTGAATCGGAGGGTGCCTCTCACACTGTTAGCTTGTCGGATTGTATTTCAGTTTTTGAGCTTGATGGGCAAATAGAGAGAGGATTAGGGAGCCGTTTGGTGTAAGTATAGGTTCTACTTCGGCTGTTTTCAGTTAAGGATAATTTTGAAAGATTTCTATTAATGTAAAGGCCATATATTTGTTTATAATGTGGCCAAATAATCATTTGTCGGAAACAAAGGATTATATGTATATATAACTCTGCTGTGTACGTCCACCTACGCGACTTTCATACCGATTTCAGAATAATTTAAATCAATATAAAATTTACAACAGAAAAATTAAATATTTTTATATTTTTATAATATTAAAAGATTAATTATTTTTTTAAAGCAACTATTACCAACAAAGTGATCACAGGAAAAAAAAAAAAAATCACTTGTCGCAAATAGCGTATACGAACGAAATAACATTTTTCTGGATACTGCCGGATACCATGATCATCTGAACGGATCTTAAAGCAATATAGTCTACACAATAGCAATATCTATTCACAATCGGCCCATGAGATAACCAGCCACAGACAGACAAATGGCTGAAATTGCGGTTTTTGGACTCAAGAGACTCTGAAACATAATGATCTACAACGAAAATTTGAACCAATTGCAGTGCTTTCCTAAATAAAGTAAGCAAGTAAAGTTTTATTTATTGACAGAGTTAGCAGTTTGTAGGATATTTTCTATGATAGAGTAGATAGAATGTGCCGTAGCGCGTATGCCACAAAAACTGTAAGCATTTTTTGAGTCAGATAAATAAAAAAATCTTTTATTAAATATAATTGATGACAATTGCATTATCACATCGCAAACTCTTGAGAGACAAATATGAACAACCTTGAAGATTTGTATGAAAAATGGAAGATTAAAATAAATCTCATTACATCACTTAGACTCTTTGTAGCAAATCTACTGTACAGTATCCTTTATTAACAAAAATGACCTCATCTTTACAAAACGTATCTACTATCAAGGACTTCTTTTGGACAAGCGACATCGTACTTTCTGACTACTTCCATTGCTTAAAATTTAGTACAAAGATCTCATTTATATAAATTTTCTGACACGATTATGGAACCAGACATTTTTATGGATAGAAGGCTTAGCTTTGTGATTACATTTTTCCTCAACACTTTTTATTACGTTACAAATAAAATTATTCTTAGAATCCGTAAAGTTCCATATGTCGGCCGGAAATGGATGCTATTGCTTCCATTACGAATTCGGCGAACACTTGAAACTATTAATAGAAAACGGCTTCGGGATTCGACTTCATAAAACTGATTATCGGGATGCTTCCAATGGCCACTTTCCTTACGAATATTTGTGATATTTAATAATTCAGAAAATATGTATTAATTTTTTCTTCTCATGAATATAAGTGTGAATCATACTGAACCAAACTAAAAAAAAAAAACCTAATGTAAATTGTAATAAATTGATAAATTACCGAAGTAACGTTTCCATTAATATTTTAATTTTACAAGGTGTCTTCATAGAGTTTTCGAATTCCATTGATACATAGATGATAATTTTTTTTCGAAATCTGTGAATTTTAATTTTATATGAGAGGTATAATTACAAAACGACTGTTGTTTATTTTAATTTTAAGAAGCTCTCTTTTAATAAATGTGAAATTGATTTGGGTTGTTCAGGAGAGACAATAAATAAACACTTAGAGTAATAATTTTTCTAAGCCCAGCCTCATTGCACATCAAAAGTATAAACTGAACAAGTTAAAATGTCTTTTTCAGAGGCATTGTCATTTTTGAGACATTGATCAATGACGGGTGCCCATCTTCCTTCTCCCCCAAAGCCGATGGCGCATAAGCCTTTCTCCACCCTTCTCAAGAAATTTTATTCCTCTCTTCTCAAAAACAGTACTAACGAAATTAGAATTTAAATATTCGTAGTTGATATAAAATTACGAATTCTGCGTTCTGCTCCATGCTTCCACTTGTATTTTAATTTGAAGGTTTTCATTTTAAAAATTCATAACCCCGTCGAAATGTGCCTCTCTAAAACTTGAAAAAAAAAAAAAAACCGTTAAAAAGTGCTTTCCCCCTCATGAATTCTTATTCCTCATGAATTTCTGGACACCTCTCAATGTCATCGAATAAAATGCATCTCTCTTTTATACAGAGAGTGTCTTAGTTCTTAATGGCCAAACCCTGAGGATGAATCAAAATTTCCAACAAAAAGTTCATTTGATGCATGGACCGATTCCGAACGGGGAAGACAGTTTTCTGTTTTTCTTAAGGAGTCAAGCTTTTCATCGGACAAGAAGAAATTGCTCAAAAACTATTCGAGGTAATAAAATTCTAATCGAAAGATCGTAAAGTAGACAAAATTTCTTTGAGAAAACAGTAATTAAATTTACTAAGAGAGTACTGAATACCAAGTATATTATTCAAATACTGACCAGAAGAACTGAGACACTTTGTATAATACATATCAGTTATAAGTATGTATGAATTAGTGATAATGTATACTATGTAAGAGGTTGAAGTCCGTTTGATGATTGTTTATTAATTAACTATCTTTTATTAATATTGAACAAGATGTTAAGTCATTATATATTATTTCTCAAAAGTATTTTTTGTCAGTATGCCATATATTCTTTAATTCTTCATCGAATGCGATGATTTAGCCTTCATTTTGAAGACCTTCTACTTCAGATGGGAAAAATATTCACATCCTCCGAAATTTCTGAAAAAGAAAGATTATGAAGAAAAAGAAACTTTATTTGTGAATAACTAGAAAAGTATAAATTTATTGTACCCATGATTATTTGAAAGATTAGTAAATTAAACTAAAAAAAAAAAAGTAAGTGGTGCATTTTAGACCATGACTTACAGAATGCTGGTACAATTTTTAGTTTCTGAGATATTTTAATCCATATATTCAATAAAACTCGTTATCATTTGACACTATTTTATCCCTTTTTGGCTTTCTAACACGGCATCGAGTTAAGTTACAATATTGAATAATAGCTCATTACAAAGAGGATGAGATGATGAACATTTTCCTAGCTAGCAATATGCAGGTCCGATTTTTAGTTTTTGAGATATTTTAATCTATATGAAAAAATACTTCAATTAGTCTACTCCAGTCCACTTTACTCGAGCGTTGCACATCGTAAATCTGAAGGATCAATCTAGTTCACTCTCCACAAAAAAATGCAAATAGACCCCTAAAAAAGTTTTCATTTAAAAAAAAAATTACAGGTTATTGTAATTCGTGAACATTTTCAACAACTATGAAGTAATTTTCTTTTCCTTGGTCGATTACAAAAAGTAAGAATTGATTGAAAATAATTTGATAAAACATAAAATAAACAAATCTATGTAAAGCCTATTTCTTAAAACAATCTAAAGCATAAACGGTGATAATTATTATTCAAGGGTTCACTATTTAAAAATAATTGCATATCAAATATTTGAGATGTATCATACTATTTCCCGAACACATTGGGAAAAAAATATTTTTTTTTATTTTTTTATTTTTTTTTATTAACGAAATTTACAACTGTAATTAAAAATAAATACAACAAGTAAATATATATATTTTTTAAAACTTTTATTATGATATTTACAACTGTATTAGTATAAATACATCAAGTAAATTTGTACAGAGAAATATTATTACATGAAACACGCTTGTTGAGAAACTACCCACTGGTAGCACTCTAATAATACAAGTAAATATGAACAAGTAATATGACATGTACAACATGAGGAGAAACTACCCATTGGTAGCACTCCAATTATATTTCTATATTAGAAGGTCCCGAGGCCATCTTCTTTTTAGACGCCTCGGAGGGTTATCAGGAATAGAAGAGGAAGCAAGGTTGGAAACGAGAGGGTTCGGATGCTTCAGAAGTTTATTATGAAAGGACAGGTATCTGGATTGAGCTAAATCGGAAACATATGGTACATTAAGGTCATTATGGATGATTTTATTTGTGACAAAATAGGGAGCATTAAGGATTTTACGAAGGATTTTGGATTGTAGGGATTGGATACGAGAGGAATTTGATGGTTTAGTAGAGCCCCAAAGCTCGATCCCGTAAGTCCAAATAGGCCTTATTATAGTAATATATATGAGTCTTTTGTAAATAGTTGGCAGTTTAGAGCGTTTGTCTAGTAAGTGCTGGAGTAGTCAGAAACGTCGGGCGGTTTCTAGTCGTTTCAGTCTGGTATGGGGGTTCCAAGTGAGTCGTTTGTCAAGGGTAGTCCTAGGTATTGGATTTGGTCAACAGGGATAAGTGGGGTATTGTTAAAGAATACTGTAGGACAGGAAGTCATAGGTTTACGACGAAGACTAAAGGTAATTTGATGGGATTTATTGGAGTTTATTTTAATCCTCCAGTTTTGACACCATTTTTCAAGACTTGTGATGTGTGATTGAAGAGTTTGGGATGCAATAGATGGATCGTTATTGACTGATAGGATACATGTGTCATCGGCATATGTGGTGATGACAGTGTTGGAATGGGTTGGGATGTCAGCTGTATATACTGTATAAAGGATAGGACCTAGGATACTACCTTGAGGAACACCAGCAAACTGAGAACAAAGAGATGAAAAAGCATTGTTATGATTGACTTTGAAGAATCTGTCAGTAAGGTAGGAACGGATAATGAGGAAGTATGTAGGTGGCAGGAATTTACGAAGTTTGTACATCAGTCCGGGATGCCAGACTCTATCAAACGCCTGTTGAAAGACTCCCGTGCAGTACATTCCGCGCTCCAATGCAGAGGAGACTACATCTACCACACGATGGCATTGCTGTATAGTTGAGTGGGATGTGCGGAATCCAAATTGGTGATCTGGGATAATTTGTTTAGAGTCTAGGATAGGATACAGGCGTTTTAAGATGAGTTTTTCCAGGATTTTGCCCATAATGGGTGAGAGAGAAATAGGACGGTAGAGGATGGGTGTTCTGGCGGCTTGGTGGGTTTAGGTATCATTTTGATAATGGATAGTTTCCAAGGGTCAGGGAAATATGTGGTTCGAAGTACAGCGTTATATATATAGGTGAGGAATAGTATGGCTTTTTTAGAAAGCAGTTTAGGATCTGGGATGTGATTAGGTCATGGCCAGGAGCTTTGTGGGAAGGTAATCTATGAATGATATTGGATATTTCTGAAGGATAAAATGCTTTAGGTGGAGGTGTCAGTTGGAGTGGGATATCCAATTCTGCTTTAATAAACTCAAGGTGGGGAGGATTAAGGATATCTGGGTGTGGATTAAATGTTTTGAAGAGGTGCTGAGCAAATATATGTGATTTTTCTTCGTCAGATCTGGAACATGTTTGGGTTTCAGTAATAAGTGGGTGGTTAAAATCTTTAAATTTAAGGAGCTTTTTAGTGGTCAACCATAATGATTTGCCAGTAGTAGTAAGTTTTTCTGTCATGTTAAGTAAATTTTGAATTTTGTATTTTTTAATTTCAGCTTTTAGTTGGTTAGTTAATTTGTTGTAATATGTCTTATCTGATGGGTATCTGGTCCTGTGCCACTTCGATCTTGCTCTGCGTTTTTCCCTTAATAAGATACGAATATGCTGTGGCAAGTTTGTCTGTTGGGAGTTGTTAATTTTATTGATAGAAGTATTATCGTTTATTTTGTCACTTATAGATGTAGTAAGTACTTCTATGGCTGTGTCAATGTCATGTTTCGTCTTAAGTGGAATATTTAGGTCCAATTTATTTTCCAGGGGGAAAAAAAAATATAAATATGAATATAAAAAACGTATGATATTATTTACCCGCATAAGGAGGATTATACCACTTCTTCAAATAATAACATCAATTACTTCAGTAATTATAAAGTTTTCGATTAATCAATCTCCCTCCCCCCCCCAAAAAAAAAGATGACAAGTTAAATATCTTATGACAAGTTGAATTATTTAATTTCCTAATTATTTTGTAATTTGTCCACTGTCCAATATTCTTTGCAAATTATTCGAACTGACCAATTAGTAATGATTAAATTCCGTGGCACTATCGAAATGTAATAAGAGTATTCGATAGTTAAAAATTATCGATTATTTCGTTAGTTCCCCTCCCCACTCTCTCTCTCTCTCTCTCTCTCTGTGATTTAGATAAAGACCTCTGAATGATTAATAGCCTGCTGCCTTACCCAAGCTGCTCTTCATTCAAGGTCATCTGTTGCATCGCTGCAGCCGCAGTCTTTTGGGTCGCTGACTCCACTACCAGCAATGACTCAATGAAGATCGAGTCTATTCCATTAACACGAAGGATATTTTAAAAAATCTTTTAAACTTGGAATTATATACGGATAGAGGTTACTCGAAAATGGCGGATCTAGCACGTGGAGACCTCGAGCTCCTGGAAGAGCGAAGGACGCTCCCGAAATACCTTTATTTATAGAGTATTCGCCGGGGTGACTCGAGAGCTCTTTTCTTAGCCTGTCAATTCTCAACCAAACCTCTCTCCCTCAACAACTTGTCAATCATTTGTCCCATTGTCCGACAAAAATATATCTGATTTGAAACCTATTTGCCTTTGTTGATACATATTTATTTGCCAATTTCATGAATGGTATAGCCCGCGGTATAGAGCTCTTAGGATAATTTGATCATAAAATCGAGGAAAAAGGCGTTATGCAAGAATATTTGGGACCTTCACACCCACATGTCAAAATAACGAGGTTAGAAATTGAAATGCAAATAGAAAATCATCATTATTCTGGGACTAGGTTCCTTGAGAATGACAATATTGTTTAAACCAATTGACAATAAATCTGGCCAGATGACCTACTATAATAAAGAGTAACTACAATCTAAATTATAAAAGGAATATATACATAGCTTTGGAGGGTATATTAAGAAAAGCAGATGGGCACAACGGTTACAATATTATAATATTTGTACAAAAAACGACAACATACTTATAACTAAATAAAATCGGAAAGAAATGCTAAATAAGTTTTATAGGTAACCAATTTTAGTGCTACAATATAATAAGAAAATAAAATAAATATAATATAATAAGAATAAAAGAAAAAAATTAGAGTAAATAAATGATTTATTAAGACGTTCCTTAAGTAGACAAGTATTGTGATCTACTTATGACGCAATAGATTACGAGCAGAAAAAGAAAAAAACAAACATATATATATATATATATACATCTATACATACCCACATAGAGAGGAGAGTACAGAAGATAAGTAAAAAATAAAATGCTTTTAAATAAAATAAAATACAATTCAAAAAAGTACATTCTTATGAATATAAAAGATAAAAGTTAACAAAAACAATAAAAATTTTATTACAATATAACAAAGGTTATATTGACCAAACGGCCCAATATTTTTGTTGGCCATTTTTTCCTCAATTTTGTTTTAATTGGAACCGTCCCATTTATGATAATTTTCGTAAATAAAAAAGTTGTAGCTTACAATAAGATGAAGCCATTCACGAATTTTTAGACAAACATAAATAATTTAATAAAAAAGGTCTGCAGCACTAATGGATCCAGGATTTAATTTTGGGGGAGGGGCTTCAGCCCGAAAGATTTTGTTTATTTGTTTTTATATATTATGATAATACTTTGAAAGAAAAAGAAAGAAAGTAAATACCAAAAGTAACGTTATTTAATTGATTCTTGAGGTCCAATTAATGTAATCAGACATTAATACTTTTTTTAAAATATTTTTTTCATTAATCATGGTTATATTTTACTATTTTGGAGGGAGCTTCAGCCCGAAAGTTCTCCCCTCTCCCTCGTAAATTCGCCTGTGGTCTTTAACACGGACTAATAAGTTTTGAAAACATGACTCTCAATATGCTATAGTATTTTTATAGTATGCATGTATCGTATAAGAACTATTTCGTTTGCAAATTAGATTTGAATATCATGCTGAAACATTTTGGTCAATTATTTAGGAGAAAGGTTACTGTGCCCCAGAAATGGGTTGGCGCAGTCTTTTATCCAAACAATTTGAAACATTAAATAATTTTGTGTAAAATTAATTCACCGACAAGGATATTTATGCGCGTGGGATGACTGCTTTTAATAAAACTTTTATTGGTGGATAATATGCCGAAAAATATTTAACCTTTGACCAATGCTTCTTGACGATGCGCTCCAGGATCCGAGATAAAAATATATTTTATAAAATTTTAACATTTTTTAAACTATCAACCCATTTGTTTATGTGATGAATTAAGAAAATGTATAGCTGATTTTGAACAAAATCCTATAAATAAAGGCATTGTAAAGTACTGCTTCGTTTCATAAAATCACTAAAACTCTTAAATACGAATTTTTATTGAAATAAAAAAATATAAATCTTTGAACTTGATTTTATTGGAAGATTTTTTTTCATGCCGCTCACTGAAGCTTTCATAACTCTTTAGGGTTTTCTCATAATTCAACTTTGCTATAACCGTTAAAAAGCTGAATTATTGAACTTCCAAATGAAATCAATAACTTTCAGATTTTATGCGTTTGTGAGAAATAAATAAAGAAATCTTTCTCAAACGTTTTAATTTTAAATCCGTAGTTCTAATTTGTTTACGAATCTTTGGTTCGAGCCATAATGCATAACTTATATGACCCTAAATCTCTGCTAATTTTTGTTTATATCGAGGATTTATGTTAAAATGATCATAATTGTTATGATTTTCGGAAAAATTTAGAAGGGAAAAAAATAATGTTCAAAAAATTTCTACTTTTCGATTGTGTAAAAATTAGTATTTCAGTGTTTTTCGAGATTAAAAAAACGAATATCACCTTTGTTTCTTCCGCAAAAAAAATTTTTTTTTTCAACTCTAGGTTTAAAAATTATATTATATTTTGCAAATATAGGTTGGGAGGACAGTTATTCAGATTTCCAACGTTTGTATTAACGTTAAATTCTGAAGAGTTATAGAAATCTTTAGTTAACGATTGAAATAAAAAATCCTACAAAAAATTAATTATTAAAATGTTTAATTTATGATGTCTATAAAAAATAGTATTTAATAGTCTTAAAGAATCTAAAAACGAATCTATAATCTTGATTATGTTTTCTATATAGGTATGTAATCTCCATGTTGAGTTAGCTAAAAATCATTAAAGAAAATTGTTTTCAATTGCTTGAGTATATATGCATATATATGAATTTTTAATGCATCTTCTGTTTTGTACGATGAAACTACAATCAGAAGTATTGCCAAGTATTAAAGAATTGTTTGCCAAGTATTTCATAACCGAGTTAAAAAAAAATATATTGTAGAGATTTACACTTCATTTAACTGTTGATTTAGAACTCTATTCATTATATCAAACTTTCCAGCTGGATGAAAAATCTAAAAAAGCACAGCAGTAAGTCAATAGGATTTATTCGAAAAATAATAATAATAACTTTAATAATTTACTTTTGAAACAAGATTTTAATACAACCGTGATTATTTTCAAATTTCTTCATTTGTCTCCTTTTATTATTTTTTATAGATTAAATGTTACAAAATTGTATATTTTAAATTTTATTATATTTCAATTTCATGATACTTGAATTGGCAGGTGCAAATAAATGTTTAAAGGAGAAAAAATTAATTATTAGGACACAGAATTTCAAGTAATTATTGTTTCATTATTATATTTCCTATTTTATTTATTTATTTCTTACTGGTAAAATGAATCTTAACTGTCTTATTTGTATCAAACCGTGAACAACTTTTTGTTATGTTTTTTTAACATTACACTCCTCCGATTGATTTACTGATGCCTATAATAAATATAATATTTATTATATTAGACTAGACTCTCACTAAAGGAGACTTAAATAAGATTTCCAGCAATAGGACAAAAATAAAACAATCTAATTAACATGACAAGTCTTATGGAGAATTAAGATGATGCGGAATACTGTCTGAAGATGGGATATAAGTGGATCCCGAAACGTTATGATGTAATGATGTAATTGAGTTGAATAAATGGGAGAATAAATCATTGGAAAAAAATATTCTTACTTATATACCTAGAAAATATCTCCCTTTGAATAAATGAAGAAATAATATTTTAATCTTTGAAATTATTGTAGAAAAATGATAGTTTTATCATGTTTATATCATGAATTTAAAAATCTATAAAGTTTATAGATTTCTTTTTATAAATGATTTATTTTTTCATATTTTTCAGCTACATGTTATGAATTGCTGTTGGTCTCTACCCTTGTGAAATATAGTTTTATAAATATATAATATGCACAATCAAAATATATTATATTTATTGGTGAAAAATAAACACTATGGGAAAAAAATATTTAAATTAAAATAAAATATATGGTTATAGTAAAATATGTTTTGTTCTTTTATGTTTATATTTTGATGTTCATGTTTTTATATAATTTCCTACTTCAGCTATTAAGGGATTTAATGAGTGTTCTTGAGATTGAAAGAAGGCTAGGGCTGTTTTGTAATTCTGAGTGCATCTTAGTTATTTTGGTATAATAGGGATAATTATTGACAATTCTAATGCATCTATTTTGTAATTATATTTTTTTTATGTTGATACTATTACTAAAGCTCCATATGGGAAAGTTTATAGATTAAGAGATTTCCTGATAAGCAGGTTCCGTCGATTTTCAAATTCCACTTTTATTACTATAGCTTCTCCGAAATCAGACCAGACAAATCAAGTTTACAGAAGCTCAACTACGGTAGAATGCTCTCTTCTATTTGAAGGATGGTCGTTGAGAGGTTTTGCAAATGTTGGGTTTTCCATCTCGCCGGAAGAGGAGTTATTTTAAGGTGCTAGAGTCCATTATCAGTACAGTAGCGTCTCGGAGCGTTGGAATTCGGAACATCCCCCGCATTGCTATTTAGAGCTCAATAATCCAACTATCTCCATTTTATGCTGATTTTAGTCTCTTAAGCAATCTTTCCAGGTAGAATCTATAAACCTATTATATAGACAGTATATGATTAATTTAGGTTCAGGGTAAATTTGCATATAACCTCAATGCATTGTTGGTTTAAGCAAGAATCGCATTCAGGACTATTTTATCTTTCTTTTCGATATCCATGGTTTGCTTCTCTTTTAAAGGTCACTTCCCATTAATTCGAGGATCGTGGGTACCATAATATGAAACATTCGAGTCTCATTAATATTGTTATATTGAGCAATAAGAAACCCATCACTCATTTGTATCTTTTAGATGCTTTATCACCTACAGATTCCACAGAAATCACTTGATCCTTACGAAGCACATTAAATCCTTATAATAAATCTTGTAATATTTCTATGTTTAACTATCCTCTGAGTGTATCATTGCACTCTACAAGAAAGTGCTTTATTTCAAAATTTGCTCAGACTTCTTTGCATCTTCTGGGCACGGCAGAAGGTATCTTCCACTAATTAGTGTTGCCCAAAATGCGAGACCAAGACGAGTCTTGGTCTAGAATACTCAGTCTTGGTCTTGGTATCGGTCTTGCGCAAGCGTCTCGCAACGGTCTTGCAGTTACCTACTAGCAATCTACTTTAGAGATATTACTGTAATATTTCAGATAGGAGAAATCTAACTAAGCCCGAATGAAAAATCGGAAAAGTTAAATGCAAAAGTATAATGGTTATACCAATTCTTTACATATAGTAACTAAAATTGTCAAGTACTAATAACTACTTTGCCTTAATTTTTATTCCCCAAAACGATTGTTTTACAAGTCTTGGTAAAAACAACCTTGCAACAGTCAGGGAGTCTTGGTCTTGGTCTTGCAAAGTTGCAAGACTGAAGGATCCAGAAATTTTCTAAGGGAGGGGGAGGGGGCGCATCTGTGTACCAGGTGCTTCCCTCACCCCTATCCGTCCTCCCTGCAAACTGCAATTGTATTTTGAGTCTAGTTCCTATTAACAAGGGATGATGTCACCTCTGACATACTCACACATGTTATAAAAAGTGTACTTCAATTAGGTGTCCTAATATCAAAACCAAATCCAAAGTAGTTTAATTGTTAACTGTTCCAATTTGGCCTGTGGGATCTTCATCGACTTCTTAGTTACACTCTGTATGTTTCATTGTATTTAGTGGTGTCCATTCCTCCCAAGGTCAACGGCGCAAGAATATCCCTTCTCCTTCCGAGATATTTTATTGCTTTCTTATTCTTAAAAATAGTGCAAGCTAAAGTAGAATTTAAAAAATTTGGTTATATACAATTACACTTACAGCTGTCTGTTACATGTTCTCTCCTTGTTCCCTGGTTTGAAACTTTTTATTCCAAAAATTTATAACTCTGTCAAAATGTGCTCCCTCACAAATTTTGACTTGCACCATAGAACCCCATTCTGGGCACCCTGATTGTAGCAGTCACCTATAGCAGGATGCGCCTTTTCACAGCGCACTGGGAAACTTTGTAGCATCTTCAAGAACTATGCTACAACTTCATAGGTCTCTCAGTTACTCCTCCAAGTTCAGCTCTTCTCAAACCCTTTGTCTCTTCATGTCATGCCTTCATCCCTGAATTTTTTATACGTTAACTGAACAGTCTATGAAGAAACGATTCTTCCTCCACCTCAATATTTTTGGGATACCCACTAGAAAATTTAGTATAAATACAATTTCCTCATTTATTTATTTGTGTATAGTTTGACTCGATTTGAGGAGTGAGGGAAACGCCTGGTACACAGGTGAGGCCTCCTCCCTTAGAAAATTCCTGGATCCTTCACTGTCTTGCAACTTTGCTAGACCAAGACCAAGACTGCCTGACTGTTGCAAGGTTGGTTTTACCAAGACTTGTAAAACAATCGTTTTGGGGAATAAAAATTAAAGCAAAGTATTTACTAATACTTGGCGATTTTAGTATAATTATTTTCTTACAAATTTAAGACTCAATAAATCCTGTCCCGTAGCCATATTTAATTGATATTTTTCTGGAAGATGGAGAGCTAGGAAAATAAAAAAAATAAGATTAATGTCTTCGGACTGAGTTATTCCTCGCCTTACACGGTAAAGAGAGTAAGCTTATGAATAGTGCTGAAAAGAAAACGGTAGTATCACTACATTTCATGCAACCCAACGATCTCTTAATCTCAGGAAACATTATTTTTGTTGTAATTACCATTAATTACAAAAAATTAAAAAAAAACACTCCAAAACTGAATTTTTGATACTGAATTCAAGTTTACTTCAAATGGTTTAAAAAATTTAGTTTTTATTAAAGCTTTTGAAGGACCCCACAGTTATTATTAGGTATCTCTATCTACAAAGCCCGGATATGGCTACCAAAATTAAATTGGAGTACGAAGGATATACTGTTTGTTCATAGCAAAAAAAAATTAAGTACATATTTGTGAATTTCAATCATATTTATCGACAGCAACTCATTGTGTGGATAAAATAAAAAAAAATAAATAAAACAAAACCTATAATATATCAATATAGGTTACACTAATTGTATAAAGGCTTGATTTCAGGAAAGGAATATGTACCAAATTTAATTTAATTAAACGTTTTAATTTCCTTAATAACATTATGTTACTTAATATTAATAAATTATGTTACTTAAAACATTTCGCTAAATAAAATATTAGTAATTATGGCGTAGAAAGGTTTATAAGTTTATATAACACAATAATTCAACCTTAAAATTAGAATAAATTAAATACAAGTAAACATATTAATTTATACATAAATATATATGATTGTGTTCATATATTTTTTCTGATTAACTATATTGTTAATGTATAAATATCACTAATATAACAGTCAAATGAAGATGTCAGCTCTTAAATACGAAATTTCGTTCTTACAAATTTGTTTTATATATTGTTAATTCAATTTTATCAAGTAAGTTAACGATGGCACTCAAACGATATTCTGTATAATATGAAAAGAATTCCCATTAGAAAACTAAGTTAACTAGGAAATAAAGTATTTTTACTGCACATTTTCCTTGTCTGAAACCGAGCTCAACGACTTAACGACTTAATGACATAATGAGTTTAAACTTAAGTCAAAATATATAGTCATTGCCGATGGTAATGTAATAATTATTTATTGAGCTATATTTTCAAGGTAAAATGTTGCTTTCAGTTACTACCTGTTTTTTAAATCTTAATTGAGGTATTCATTTCTGTAGAAATATCTATAAGAAGAGACTGTTCATGATGCAAATGAGGCAAAACTAACAACATTATTTAAAAACTTCGTGACAACTTGAAGTAAACGTAAGATTCCTGGAAAGGACATGTAGTATCTAAAATAAAGAGAAAAAAAGTTATTTTGGTCAAGTTGTTTAATTGATTAATGGAACTTTAAAATTATTAATTATTTTAATTTCATAAAATCTTTGAAACATCTCTCTTGAGTGAACTGATTTACTCACAAACTGTGTGTGATATGAACTCCCCCAATTAATTACGTTCCTTACAGGTAAAAAATATATACTTAATATTAAAAAAATAAAATGAATTAAAATATTAGGAAAATCGGAATATTTTAAGTCCGGACGCCATTCAAGTCCAAAAAAAAAATAACCTGCAAGAAACTTCGTTGTCTTAGCTGTTGTCAGAGCCGTTGCGTGAATGAAGGACCACAAAAAATGTAAAAAACATATAATTTTCTTAATAATTTATATTTTTGTGAAAGAGATTACTGGTAAAGATAAATGCTGTTTCTGAAGTTGTTTAATGATAATAAAGTAACAATGTTTATATAATGACAAAAATAGCACAAAAGATAAAGAGAAAAAAAATAAGATCCTGACAATAGTGAATATGATGATGGGAAAACCTTTCCTGAATGAAATATGACAAATAAAAAAATATAAAAGTTTCAAGGAAGTTATAATTGCCAATCCCACCTATATAGCTTATTATTTCTAACCTTATTTCTGATTGTTGCTGTAAGAAAAGTTACAGCAACCTGGAGATTCTACAACGAGAGATTCTAAATTTATTAGCCAGTGATAAAGTATATATAGCAGTAAAGTATATAATCAGTAAAACCCAAAAACATGATAAAATAGGCTATTGATATATTTGAAAGAGTATGAGGAGGCGTCTGGGAAATGTTGGACTGAAAAATTTGTAGGTTTTGTAAGCGAAGAAACATATATCGCTGTGACGTACGTCCATATGAGTTTAAGCAAGTATGAGTACGTTTTTAGTTTCTGTCTAATGTTGAATTTGAATAATTTCTAAGAAAGAGAATATAAGTCATTTGTCTGTGTTAGGAGGTGAACGTTGTTTTCTATTTGTAGTGATTTTCAAATATCAGTATTTTTTTTAATGAATGTATTAGAGTTTAGTAAAAATAATTGTACCGTCTGCGTAAATAGAAATCTACTTCTCCGAGTTAATAAATAAGTCATGGTTTTAACTTGCATACAATATATAGAAAAGGAATTTTGTTTATTATTTTTCTGCATTTAAGTATCGTAACCAGATCAAAAATTTAAACTAATATCCATGTTTTTCTCTCGGAATATTCAAGATATTCATTTCACAGATTAGAGAATTAAGTGTATTAGAAAGCTTATATTTAGAGTCTTTTAAATTTGCCTGAAATCGTTAGGGACCATATAGTGAAACTTCTCTAGGCGAAAACTTCTCAATAGCGGACATCCATCAATATTATTTTATAAATTCAAATTTTATCAAAATTTTAAATGATTTAATATCAAACGCGGACCGACTTGAACTAAGTATTTTAATTGATATGTTTTTTCATAACGGAGAGCTGGAAACCAATGAACCTCATATTCTGAGAACCTCAATTATTAGGATGTCTCATGAGTTCCTTCCTTTTTCTTTATTTTTTTATTTTGAGGTTGATTTACTATGTTATATATGAACCGCAATGCCGCATGTTCCGTTGGCCATAGGACAGAAACTCTTACAGAACTTTCTACCACATCTTCCGTACTCAACAGACCTAGCCCCATCCGATTATTACTTTTTTATTTCGTTAAAAAAATTCTCTCTGTGATAAATATAACAAATCCGAAAACGAAATAAAAACCCACCTCGATGAATATTTAGCCAGTAACTCTTAACAATATTTCATAAAGTGTATATAAGAGGCTTCCTAAGAGATGGAAGACGGTAATACAACAGAACCGTTTATATATAACACAGTAAATGAACATTAAATAATAAATAAAGGAAAAGGAAGGAAATTATGAGACACCCTAATATATTTATAATATCATAGTTCAATTATATGTTCACTGAAAATTCGGTTTGGTTGTTGAAATTATAGATTTAACCTTTCGTCGTTATTTTGACAAATTGTCAATCCGCGTCACAATAAGTTAAGTACCCGTAAAAACTCAGTATTCGCGAATTATTCGCTCACTTCGGAATTCTAAAAACATAACTATAAAACATTTTAAAGAAGAAATATACGTCTAAAACTTCAGACTTTACAATGAAGATCAGATAACATTCCTCTGTCTGAAGGCGCACAGGAAATCTTATACGAGCCAGGCACAACTAAACTTAAACGTCGCGCAAGCCATGGGTATTGTGTAAACGCTGGCGCAATACTTCCTGCAAATGTATGTAAAATTTTAAGTTATTTTAAGCTTACAGAGGAACATAAACATACGGACCATTCAAAATATTGATGGGGACGAATGGGACCAATTCAAACATTGGGAGGACGCGTACCACAATATGGATCAACTGCTATGGATTGGATAAACCATATATCGTCTAATGGAAATATATTTCGTATTGCAAGATATTACTTTCTTGAATTAATTCGAAATTGCATTAGTGGAAAAAAATCCATTTCCTAAAAGTTTAATTGATCATTGGATAAGCTCTGTCTTAAGATATCATAAGATGCGACCTTGTGGAAATATCAGATGTGACACAGATACCGCGAGATAGCGCCTCAGACCAATCACGTAATAGTCTCCGGTATAGGAATCGATACCATGTCAATAAACTTTAACCAAGGCGTCAAAGAAAAAAAAAATAGACGAGTATTTGTTCTACTTATTAAATTAAATTTAATCAGTTAAAATCTTTCACCACTTCAAGTGATTTTGTCCCACTATAAATATATTCAAAAGTAAATTAAGTAATTATATGTATTAAATATTATTCTGAGCATGTACCTATCATGTTTTAAGAATCCTCAGATGGGATTATTTCGTATTAATTCTGATCGTTTTCTTCTCATTGTTACTGGATAAATTATTCAACTCTTCTGAGCGATCACTTGTTTAAGATATTGACCTTCACTGGTATTTTGTACATTTTAACTAATTCCAGAAATTAATGACACAGCTAACGGTATACATAATGGAAAAGTAGTTTTCAGCTTCGTTGCATGGCCAGTCCATTTGCATTATAATTTTTTTTTCTGGTG
This sequence comes from Nezara viridula, assembly GCA_928085145.1. Classification (NCBI taxonomy): domain Eukaryota; kingdom Metazoa; phylum Arthropoda; class Insecta; order Hemiptera; family Pentatomidae; genus Nezara; species Nezara viridula. The sequence goes on from OV725079.1 coordinate 100,081,138, forward strand.
TCTTCAAGAAATTATTCTCGCAAATTGCTTATACTTCGCCAATGTCAGTCTCATCCTGTTTAGAGCCTATTCAAAAATATTATAATTCAGTGCCAAGATACCTGACATCTTGCGGGCATGAGTCCTCCATGTTTGTTTAGTCTTCTTTTTCTATTGTAACGTAATATAATATATAATGTAATCTAAACCTCATAAAATAACAAGGCTGTTTAAAATGTTATTTCCACACGAAAGGAAGCAATTCGAAACCATCTTGATTTGGAAAAAAAAAGCTGAAAATTTAAATGAGTTGTTTTGGTTTAGGATCGAATTTAAGCGATCTCGAGGTTAAACTCCAGACTTGAAACTAGTAAATTAAAAGTTGGTGTGTGTAACCCCAACTTACTTCAACTACCGTTTATGAAAATTCACGTTATTAAGCGAAAATAATTATTCATATGATAATACAAACAGAATTCATTTGAATTTTTAAAAACATCATCGGTGAGCTTATCTATGATCTTAGAACCTCATTCGATCTTCATGGACAATTATGGCTGGTGATTTAAGACTATGAAATCTCACCGTTTTTACCTCTAGTATGTAGGTGTAGTTCTAAAGGTTGAATAAAAGTGGATGAAGAAATGGGCTATGGACAGAGAGTCTTGGTTGTATTTTCTAGAGATCTAGAAGGCATAACCTTTTCCATATTCTGAGAGATTATTGAGAATTGGACTGCATAGACATAATAAAAATCGGAATAGATTATTGGGACGATGTGCAATTTTTTATGTTATTCATTCCTTGAATTTTTAGAAATATCTTTGAAAACTGAGAAGATGTATTAAGTGACTAAATTGTAATGCACCAGGTCTAGGGTTGAAGTGTAAAAACTTACTATCAGTTCTCCATCAACCTACTATAAACAAAAAATCGTCGAAATTAATGACTTTCTAGCCTACATCTAACTTAAGACTTACTAGATTTCTTCGTTACCAAAGGATCGCAGGTATCTCTCAGATCCATCTAATATAGAAATAATAGGATACTCACCGGTGCCTTGTGGAACTCCATATGGGATTTATTGTAATCTTCTACTTAGTGCCGGCCTTAGACTTTCTCAAGCTGTTTTATATTATGTAATATATGGATTTTATTTCATTCAAAATTTCTCTAATACAGTTGCTTTATTGATAGATTCAATGAGCTTCATCTCATCGCACTAGCGGATCCAGGTTTTAATTTTAGGGAGAGGGCCTTCAGCCTAAAAGCTTTTTTTTTTCATATATATAACGATAATTAATTTGACCGAAAAAAGAAAGAAACTAACTACCTATATGACATGGTGTTTAAGTAATTCTTGAAGTTTTAAATGTAATTACACGAACAATAATATCTTTTTTATTTTTTTTTATCGGGTCCTCTCCTTCCTCGCCTTTAAGGCTATACGGGGTTTTCCCGGGTCTAGGGATGGGAGAAGGGGTTTAAAAGAATCCCCTGGCACTGGGACGCGAACTCGTGACTATTGTTTATCATTTGTCTCAGATTGCCGAGCAACGGCGGTGCTGTGTACACACGAATAATATCACTTTAAGAGATAGTTTGTATTTTTTTTTTCTATAAAACATAGTTACATTTTACCATTTTTGGGGGGCTTCGGCCCGAAAGCTCCTCTCCCCTCCCCCCCCCCCCGTAGATCCTGTGCCTCATCGTGACCTACAAATATTTTGTTTACGAAAATTCTGGAGATTGGCAAACTTTGTCTATTTAATTAGGTACTAAAAACTCGTAAATACTCACTTGTTTTCCACTTGAATCTTAAGATGAATTGATTACAAAATCAAGAAAAAGGTGGCCTACAAAAACATTGGACCGTTTGGCCTCACCTACATCCCAATATTTCAAAATAACGAGATTATATAGGCGAAACGGCCCAAATTTTTGTAGACCGTAATTTTTCTCTATTTTATGATCAAATTATCGTAAGATCCAAGTTGAAAGCAAATGAGTATTTACGATTTTTTAATAACTAATTAAATAGACAAAGTTTATCGATCTCCAGATTGAAAACTCCCCAATTACAAGAGCATTCGTAAATAAAACTATTTGTAGGTTACGATGAGATAAAGCTATTCACAAAGATTCAGGCGGATGTTAATAATTTGATAAAAAGAATCACGGACTATCAGTCACTTAAAAGAAATGATGGTGGATCCTTGTGATGTTCTGATCATTTAATTAAGATTTGAAACCACCATAAATAGAATTTATTATATAAATAACATAAAACCTTACTTTTCTTAGAAAATTAAAGACAGCAGGAAAAAAAAAAAATAAAATAAAAATAATCTCTGAATTGCGTATTATGTTGTATATGGCATATTAATATCCCAAGAACATTAAAAAGTGTTTAAATATTTGGAGAATATCTCTACCTGTATTAACAAATACCGTTATATTGTTAAGCAGTTACTGTAAATAATAGATAAGATAATGCACAATAACGTGCCGGCAAACAAGGAGGCATAAAGAGTTACGTAATGCTCACCACATAAAACAATGTTCAGTTGAACTTCTTGATTATAAAAACAAACAAAAATATATTTTTATAATAATTTTTAAATAAGAAGATTTTAAGAATAAAAAAAATAAACACAATTACGTACCGACATTATTTAAATTCAGCCAGCTGAACGTCAAACAAGCCTTGTAAGTATTAAAACAAGAATTCAGAAGATCCTAGTTCTTTCTTTCAATCACGTCTCTGCTTTCGAAAGCCACTGTTAGCTAAGCGAGAACCGAAGATACCAGACGCTCAGGACAATAAATAAAATCCTTATTACCATAACGATTTTGACGAAAAGGCTTCTGCAACATCCCAGGAATATACCTATCTCAAATATGTACTTTCAGTTTCATACGACTTTTCGTTTTTGAGCTATACTACAAACTAACACACAGATCGCTTTTTGTAGTACTTGGTTATTTGGACGTAAAGAAGCTCAAAACATGTATTTCCGTTGAAAACTCACATTCCGAAAATTGTAATACTTTCCCTTACTATAAATTGTATTTCATATATAGGCAAGTGAAAACAAAAAAATATTTTTGTTTATAGACTATCTTACAGTTATACAACTGTACAAACATAAATTTAGATGTATTCCAATAAAACTGCCTCGATTAAAATTAATGTAAATTTTTAAATTAATGTAATGTACATTTATAATTTGACAAAAGGTCTCGGGACCATTGGTTTTGTAACCTTTGGTGAACAATATTATATTTATAGTTGAGTGGAGCATTTATTTATTTTTTGGTTTATTGTTCATCCGGAGTGAAGACTTCTTTGGTAAAGGTGTTGATTTAGATTTTTTTTCTATATTAGATTTGCCTCAGAGGTTTGATTCAACCATTTTTTTTTCTGATATTTTTAAAGAATATTTTGTGGGGTTAGCAATATTTCTATAAGCATAGGAAAAAATAAATAAATCAGTTTGATAAATAAATAGCTAGTCTGAATCCAGATTAGAATTAACAAAACTCAAAGTTCTTCGGATAGAAAAGACCGAACAGGTGCCCTCTGGATAAGGCAAGGCACTTTCTGTCTCCTCCCTGAATATTTATTTGTGAGGCCAGACTCTCAAATATTTCGCTCTCATTTATTTAAAATAACTCTCAAAAAGTTCAATAAACCATTCAGTTAATAATTAATATCATATTACGTGTAATTAACTGATTACTGAGAGGCTCCGTTATGTATGGTGTTCTGTCTCTCTCTCACCCCTCCCGTGCATTAAGTACTGTTATCAGGTTACACTAGCCCTGGCCATATCCCTCCAACATTAGCCATGTTGTTTAATGATTGTATTACCACATCGAATGATCTCACTAATTAATTTAGTAATTTGAATAATACAAATATTATTTATAAAAATCTGGTATGCGCATCACACAACTTTCACTAACTGCTCTTCTTCGGGTAAAAATTATTTTCTGACAATGAAGGACTATTATAAAGTTTTTGAAGTTCATCTTTAAAGTAGCTAAACCCTAAACCTTACAGCTAACCTGCAACAACTCATTGAGGTTATTTAAGTAACACAAACCCTCATTATTACATCGACAGTAGGCAATAAAAACTCCAAATTTTGTTGTAAACCACATAACTTCAGTCCCTGTATTATGACCAGAAAGACTTAAAATTTTGGAAATTGGGAATTTAAGCCCTGTTAAGCGAAATCAATGGAGATAATATCCACCTTATATTAAAGACCATTTATTTATACATTAATATGCCAAGTTTATTCAAAATCATTAGAACCTTTTTCGAGTACGGTCTACTACGGTAAGTCGATTTTGACGAAAAGGTTTCTGCAACATCCCAGGAATATACCTACCTCAAATATGTACTTTCAGTTTCATACGACTTTTCGTTTTTGAGCTATACTGTTCACACACAAACTAACACACAGGTCGCTTTTTGTAGTACTTGGTTATTTGGACGTAAAGAAGCTCAAAACATGTATTTCCGTTGAAAACTCACATTCCGAAAATTTTCACGATCTTAATACTTTCCCTTACTATAAATTGTATTTCATATATAGGCAAGTGAAAACAAAAAAATATTTTTGTTTATAGACTATCTTACAGTTATACAACTGTACAAACATAAATTTAGATGTATTCCAATAAAACTGCCCCGATTAGAATTGAATATCGTAACCAGTAAAAATAATTAATAGAAGTGTAATGGTGATGGGCATTGTCGAAGTGTTCGTAATGCTAGAGTAAGAAACTAATGCCGATTCGATTCTGGTCTGGAGTGCTCAATTTAAATTAAGTACTGGAAAGTTTGTCATTTGTTTCTGGGTCAAGGATTACTACCGCAACATGAATTTTTTTTCATTCAGTTTGTGAGAGGTTCAGTAATTTTTAAGAAGTAATTTAGATAACTACGTACCTGTTTCTTTATTGTAAGTAAGGTTTAAAACATTATATATAATTTTATCTACAAAATTGTTAATTACCACTCATATACTTGCTGCTGCTTGTCTGACAAGAATGTTCCTGTTACTTCAAAAACGTTTTTATAAATAAGTATTAACTAGGTCTTATGAGTATCATGATCTCTCGTAATATCACAAACCCTAAAAAAATTACTTTATTTCTTAAACTGTTTTATATTATGTAATATGTGAATTTAATTAATTCAATATATCTCTAACACAGTTGCTTTATCGATAGGCAAAACCCTTTAAAAACTTTATTATGTATTTCAGTCTGTTTGTTTCTGAGTAAAAATGCATACTTGCAGTAAAAATTGCTTGTTAATTATGTTGAATTAAAGTTCAATGAAGGTGTCTGGATGTCAAATCTTGGAGTACCTTATATATATTTCAATCCCCTAAATTTTAATGCGGTCTAAATTAGTTTAAGTAATCAGTTAAATAACACGCCTTTTCTGCCATTGTTGCTGTAAATTGATGATGATACATCTTTTTAAAGTCAAGCAATCATTCATTCTCTATCTTCTATTTTACTTTCTGCAATCCATTATTATAGTTGAGATTTTTTTTTTGGTTGCTTGGTAACTGGTGGCATAAACATATATTTTTTCTTGTCATGGAAATTATGGATTCCGTACTTTGCTAAATGACTGATATATACACTAAGCTAGTCATAGCTGACAGCCGATTTATCCGCAGGTGTAACAGTGATACGGTAATGGAGTATTGGCTCGCATCAATTTGCCTAGCTAGGACCATGGCCGTAAATGAGGGATGCCAATTACCAGCAGGCTGTGGGGGCAGTATTAGTGAGCAAACACCACCTTTGTCCTCATAGAGCTGGGCGAGTCTTGTCGAATACACCCTTACTGTAAAAGCAATAAAAGGTTCAGAAACGATCTGCAAATTTACACATGCCTGGTATTGATCGCTCTTATTTAGGACACGGTTGCGTCTGTATGATTACCTATTGCGTATATCCCGTTGTAAATCATTTAAGACATCTATTTCCCCCGATGTTCTGGTTACTTAATCGGAATTATTCATGAATACGAAGACAGATGGCTCTTCATTTTACATTAAAAAAAAAAACAACTGTTTACAATTTTAAAAAATGGCGTGTATATGTATTTTTTGAAATATGATTTTAATGCATTCATATTAATATATAATTACGAGTAAAATACAACATTATTCATTATAATTAATTATCATAATGATAATTATAATACAGATTTTTCGGTAATCCTGCATATTCTTCTGTTTCCTGCTCCTTCCTCTAGTACACTGGCGTGTCACAAGGTAGTATTTTAAGCCCAATCCTCTATTCTATATACACCTTTGGCATCCCTGAGTACCATTGCACCACCATATTCATCTTCATTGACGATACAACCTTACATACTATCATCTCATAGGAATACGGCTTTAGCTTCTGTTGTTCTTTAGACACATTTATTTGATCTTAAAAAGTGGTTTTATAAATGGAAAATTAAAAATATGGCAGTTTTCTCCAAGGAAAGCTTAAACCACCTTTGACCATCGAAAAAAATCCAGTTTTCACAAAAAACTGTGTACAGGTCCTTAGAGTCTACTTTTACAAAAGACTTGTTTGGTAGATACATACGAAATCAAAAACTGACAATAATATATAATCAACTCTCATGTCTTCAATATACTACACATATGAAATTAGCGACTAATATACAACACCAAACAGAGAACTATTTGGACACACGGTGCAGAATTTGGGATTAAGCAAAACAAACACGCATAAACCTAACGCAAACACCATGATCCAAAATTAATATGTGTAAGACTTGTGGGCTACCCTCTGTCTACCTGACGGCAGATCAACCCCCATTTTACAAATTACACAACTGGTTATTTAACTGTACTACTCGTTGCTCAAATTTTAAAACTTTAATTTACAAATATTGTGTATTCCAGATCGTATTATCTTTATAAACATAAAATAAACGGAACGACACCACAGTCCGGATATTTTTTTTATTTCTTTAACCGTGCCTTATTTTCAGTTTATATTATTATATAATTATAATTATTCTTATTGCCGATTTGTAACCGTAATAGGGGAGAATTAATTCTGGAATTAAGAAGTGCGGTGTCTTTGTTACGGTCCGTCCCGCATTGTGAAATGTATGCTATGTTTCAAATCATACTACGTACAACGACTTGAACATTTTAACAGTAAAATCTTGCATCCAAGACAAATACACAACTTTATCTCAAAATCACCACAATCCAATTCTGTTCTATCAATTTCTTCCTCCATGTTACCTGCTCGGCACAGATTAGAAAGAAAATGGTCCAGAGCTCTGTTGCTTCACCAATAACTCAATAAAACCAGACCATTATTAAGAAAAATTCACAGATACTAATTATTTAAGATTTAATTTGCTTGCTACAGTACTTTGAAAATGCAAATGCAAAAGAATAAAAAAAAATTAGGTTATTATCAGAAGTTTTCAAAACAGAGCTTTGCTTTTCTCAAACATGTCAGAGTTTCACCGATTCTGATATTATCAGGACTGGAAAACAAGATCAACATAATGCATTTCATTCCAACAGCTTTATCAATTAGACTAACGCCTGAATTGGTGAAAAGTTGAATGGTTAGTTGATTATTGCATTTTGAAAGAATCAAGTCTTTGCTTTGTATTCTTTAAATAATAGTTTGATAGTATTTTATTTATTGCTAATAATAATTTTCGCTCTTATTAATGAATAATGAACTTATTCAATAAACATTTGCTTGCTCACACACACATACACACTTATATATAAACACAGCCTATACACACGAATAAATTTGATTTATTATTATCAAAAAATTAGAGAAATATTTAAAAATATATATTTATATGTGAAAAGTAGTATACACATGTTCATTTTCACCCATACTATTTAATCCTCTGATACAAAATACTATTTTATCATAACTAAATCAGGATAAATAATCATTTGCATAAATTATTTTATTCCTGCGACTAAATAAATCCGATGCCATTGGCAAAAAGAAGGGACTTACCACAAAATCTAACACTAATGACGATCAGATTTCTGGATTATGTTACAATTTGGAGGTTAACTTAATCCGGAACCAACAGAATTCTTATATTTTAATAGAATTCCAGCATTGGATTGACGATGTTTTTTCAGTTGGACGTTGTAATCCTAAGATTGAATTGTGAATTGAATAATATACGTCAGAGCAAACGAATCTTAAGAGAATCTCTCAATCCCAAACTTCAATTTCGGATATCTCACCTAGAATAACGAAAGAATAAATTAATCTTTTCATTTATTTGGTTACAATGGTCTCTCCATTCAGGACTCCTTCAACTTTCTAAATACTTGAAAAAAAAGAAAAGAATATCAATGGGGCTTAAGAGAACAGTTTTCAACCAAGCCGGGTATAGGAGAAGATGATCCTGTGTACTTAATAATTCCTAATTACCTGGTGTTGGATTTCTTACTTAATTAGTTAATCCATCCTCATATACCGCTTAGCAGTTTAAGGCTTCCGCTTATGGAGTCTGAGCCATAAGAGTCTATCTTGAAATAATAGTCTTCTTCTTGTCCAATCTATACCTCTTCGGTGAAAGGCTTTCTTTATTCCACTTTTCCAGATCTTCCCAGGCCGCCATCTAAGTATTTTACCTCCCACTTGCGTCTCATAAGTGAGCCTTGCTTATCTGCCTTTTGACATTCGAAAGACATGTCCGAACCACCTTGGCTGGCGTTCTTCTATTTTATATCTGCGGACCCAGGTTGGATCGGATGGTGATATTACACTAGGTCTCTCCTTCGATAATAGGGAGGTTACGCGTCTCCATTGCTTGGAGTTGGTTCATAACTTTACCCGCTAAGGTCAAATACTCGCTCCAGTATGTAAGGATTAGAAGAAAGAGGTTTTTGAAAATTGTTATTTTTGTGGTTTTGGGAACCTCTTTCTTTCCTAAATACCTTTTCTGATCGCATTAACGCACCTTCTGGCTGCCTTAATACATTCAACCAGCTATTATCGTTCAAGTGGGCTCGTAGGTATTTGAAATGGCTTACCTGATCTATCCGTATATAGGATTTCAGGTAAAAAAGTTCAGAACTAGCTTTCATGACTAAATTACTACTAAAAGCCACTAAATTATAACTTTTCCGTTTCATTAATAAAACGCTTTTAAATATCGTAGAAATAAAAGATTTAAATAGATTAAAACAATTGAAAAAAAACAGTTTTTTAGACGTTTTCTGGAAAGTTTTGCTCAAAAGATCCGACAAAAATGTTTGGAATTTAAATTCTAAGACATATAAAAAAAAAGTATAAATATAGTTGATTTTCTTTGGTACATGTTTTTCAAATGGAATTTAGAAATTTCACGAAAAGAGAAAAACGCATACAGAATCAATATTTTACCAAACAACAATAATAAGATCAGAAATATGTGTATATATATTTTTCTTTGTTCTTTTCTTTGAATGATGGTATCTGCATTATTGTTTGATGGCATAAAAATATGTAAATTTATCACTTTAAGGTATTTTTATATTAAGAAAAAAAATAAACAACAACTGAAAGAAAATCGACCAATCTATCGGCGTAGATTGCTAACATTTTTCTTATTTATAATTTATAAGACAAATTTTAAGAATTTCCGTTTTAATTTAACTATTAAGGTAGATAGATCAGTTTTGATGTAATTTCAAAAACTATTCGGCTATTTTTGAGCAGATAAACGAAAATTGAATTTTTCAAAAAATATTTTGATACCATTATGCTACATATATTTTATCAGGTCTAAGAATATAAAACCTCAACTGAATTCTCTTGAAGCTCAACACATAAGATAGATATAAAATCAGAGGTATAAAATTAACTAATTGATTGATATTACTGTTCTAAAAGTTATATAATTAATATTATATAAATATTGTTTTATTGTTGTTGCTAGTCTTGTTTTGTATTGGTCAATATTCTACAATGGTGGGCCGTGGTATTGTCGTGATTTTCTTATGAAGTTTCCCGGTGGAAGGACACATCCAAGGTCAATTCGGAACAAGCGAAACCATTGCTTTTGTACAATTTGTAATAAAAAGCTAAAAAAGGATAATAGTTATATTTTATTATATATTTATAAACAAAGAATAGGACTGAACAGTATTTGTCATAAAATTCTATTCATTTTAAAATAAGCCAAATTTTCATACATAAGTTAATATTTTGTGAAAACATGCATCTGGAAAAGTAAAAAAAACCCAGAGGAATAACAAGCAGGCACCAGTAAGTATAAAACTTAATTATGCCAGTAAAATAAACAATCATAACAGGAAAAACAAATATTTAAAGTTAGATATTAACTTTGTGAATAGAGGTGTCGAGTATTGCACACCTAATCTCGTATAATAAGAACAATGACGAAACATTCAGTGGAAGGAGATGAGTTGCTAATATTGAAATAATGTAATATAGTTATCTAAATTAAAAATAAATATTAAAAAACTTATTTACTATGTCCTGATGACGTCTGAATTGGTGAAAATATGGCTTAAGAATAAATAGAATTTTATGACAGGGACAATTGAGACCCATTCCTTACTCATCAGATAAGAAGTGTAGTGAAATAAAAATAAACAGAAAAACCTAAAGGACTTATTTGCAAATAAAATACTTGTTATGGGTTATCGGATGGGAAATCGATTTATTCTTTTTCTTTTTACAAACATTCAGTAAAAATTTTATCTTCCTCGCTACCTAAGATAGATTTTTTTTTAAAGATTATTGTTAGGTAAATTTGAATCGATAAATTGAAATAAAGTTAGCTGACACAAATATCGATGTTTCTCCAAAGTCCCTACTAACTTTGTCCTGGTCGAAAGTTGGGACTAATATAGAAAATGTGGTTTGCCTATCTAGCCATTAGAAATGATGAGGAAGCTACAATGACCCACTTGCCAGATGTTTTCCCCTTCATTTAAATTAATAAATTCTGAATGGACTGAATTTCTAAGTAAACTGAGTAGTTCTCATTGAAGTTTGATTTTCTCGAAGAAAACAGATAGGAGTAACCGTTACGGTAATTCATTAGGACGACCTCACCAGCCTTGCAAGGTTTCAGGTAACATAACATTAATTGTTTGTACTATTTGCCAATTATTCGGGTATTTGCTGTTCCGTTGAGCTACTTGTTCATTCTACACGTTACATAAGGAAGCCTTTCGTAAATTAGCGTCGCTTGAAAAACAATGTTACAGCCGTCTGTGTTCTCCAAGGCACGTGGGACCGATTCTAATAGGTATGAGTGTGCCGAATAAAATTTTAGTCAACTTTTTTTCGTTTTATTTTTTAGTTTCATTAAATTAATACATTTATTTTGTAATGAAAACACTTAATTTATGTTGTGAAAAATAATTTTATTCATTTGATATTTCAAGTTGTTCATGAATATTTTTTAATCTAAAAAAACGAAAAATATATTTTTTAATAAACTTAAATTATTATGGTAAGATTTAATAAAATAATAACAAAAGCAATCTACTTAACAATTTTTTATTTATTTAATTATTTTCTTGTATAGTAACCCAATGCAAGAGGAGTTTATTTGCAAAAGTTTACACACACCATGGTTACATACACGAATTAAGATATTATATATTAAGATGGTCCGGGGTTGCGGTCATAAATAGGCTAAATAGTGGTAAAACTATTTTATTGAAATCAGTTCTAAGTGAAACTCCTAGATGAACACACCTCCCTGATGAAGACCTGCAAAGTCGGGTCGAAACGTTGGCTTTCAATAAAATAGTTTTACCACTATTTAGCCTATTTATGACCGCAACCCCGGACTATCTCCTTCCTTTTTATAATGCAACGGTTAACTATTAAATATTCAATAAGATATTATATGTATGAATATTATACTAATATTCTATGCTTTATTTTTTTTTCTATGAAATTTAAGAAAATAAGAAAAATAAAAAATAGAACGAAAGCTAAGATACTTGTTTACATGAAAATACTCTTAAGATTTATTTAAACATACAACTAAACATGAAATTAAACAAATCGATAGAAAATAAACAAAAACGTCCCCGATCACAATTTCTCAAACTTTGTAAAACTATGGAACAATTTATGATAGTTCTTTTATAGGTTTTTCCTTGGTGTAATACCGTAAGATCTCAAAATATATAGTGTGTTTTAAATAAAGTTAACGTGTTTTAAATAGATATATACCATAATACTAAATAATAATATGAATGAATGGTTCTATAAATAACTCTCATTATTCAGATGATATTCATCAGGCCTGCGCAAGTTCAATTACCAGAATACAAATGCTAGGTCTTGGTTTAGCGCCAGTAGCTAAACTAAGTTTAGATTTCTAAAAATCATTCCTCTGATATTATAGGTGTGCACTTTTGGCAGAAGATACTTAATCTTTTTTTTCTAAAGTTTATTTAGAAATTGTATTGTGTACTAATATGAGTAATTTTCATTAATGAATGAATAAAAAACAAAACAAAAAAATATGATAGTTTTCATCATGTGAACCAACTCTTGGTTGAAAACCGTTACTTTCGGTATAAATAAACATTAACTTTTTTAATAATTCTATTCCTGCTCCAAGGTATGATGAAGAAATATACACTTAAATATTGATATTAAAATTTGTGTAACGAAAACTGATATGATTCCCGAAAAAAAAAATTAATAACCAAAAAAAAGAGTTGAAAATGTCTATATGGAAAGTGGTATTATATAAGATAACATAAAAATGAGATTATAAACACATTACCTGAGAAATACTGTTTTAATTTTTAGTTTAAAATGAAAATATAAATTCCTTCATAGGTTTCTGTCGTTATAAATTAAAATTTGATTTTTTTTTATGTTGAGAAATTAAATCATACAGATTATTTAATAAATTCATTTTTCTCTCGCTCATAGTGATGTATTTTTACAAATACATGTTAATACTTTTATAGGTTTTTAGTAATTCATTTTTTTTTTTTATTAGTAAAAAAAACACTTTATTCAGAAATATTACAATTTGTCACAGTTAAGGACACTTATAATAGAGTTCAGAGATTGCATTCATACCGTATATACAAAAATATAAATAAATAAAGTAATAACAAAAGAATAAGAAGAAAGAACAAAAGAGTAAAGAAAAAAAAATAATATATATACACATAAGTAAATAAAAATAGAAATAAAAGTAAAACAAACACCTTATATAAAACATACATTATTTACAATTTGCCAGGTGATCTCCGAACCAATCCTTTCCCCTCCACATGTGGAGGGAAAAGGGAGGCTTAGGAGATCCCTACGCTTCTCCCTCAGCCACTTCACTGGTATTTTAAACCAGCGGAGGATGAGTAAGAGCGCTACAGCCACAGACACTCATGACTTGAGTGGAGAATCTGGCCATTGCTAGAACTCCAAAATATCCATATTTACAAAAGGTCTCGTGGCCACTGCCGCTTTAACCTACGAAGGGGATTGTAGGGATGGGTGGTGCTTGATAGGGATTGTACAACGGGATTTGGGTGATGAGAAAGGTTCTGGTGAAATTTGGAAAATTTGGCTGGGATAAGATCAAGAATAAATGGGATATTAAGGTCATGATGTAGGGTTTTATTGGTTACATAGAAGGGAGCATTGACTATTGTACGGAGGACTTTAGACTGAAAGGATTGAATGCGTTTGATGTTAGAAAATTTGGCTGTTCCCCATAGTTCTAGTCCGTAAGTCCAGATGGGTTTCAGTATTGTCTTGTAGATCAGTAATTTGTTTTCACCAGAAAGTTTAGATTTTCTATTCAGTAGTCTATATAGCTGGCCATATCGTCTGTTAAGTTCCTGTCTTTTAAGTCGAGTATGTGGATTCCATGTTAGTCGTCTGTCTAAGAGAAAGCCAAGATACCGGACTGTATCTGAGAAAGGAAGCTGGATGGAGTTAAAATAAACTGGTGGGCAGGTATTACGCCGAAGGGTGAAGGTAATGTGTTTACATTTAGATTCGTTTACCTTAATGCGCCATTTCTTACACCAGTGTTCAATCAGGAAGAGGTGCCTTTGTAAGTTTGCGGACGCTGTTTCAGGATCTGAGTTGGAAGAAAGGATAGCAGTGTCATCAGCGAAAGTTGCCAGGAGGGTATCGGGATGGACAGGAATATCAGCGGTAAAGAGAATGTAAAGGATGGGGCCCAAGACGCTGCCTTGAGGAACGCCAGCCTCAATTGAGTAACAGTCGGAGAATTCGGTGCCACAGCGAACTCGGAAGGAGCGGTCGGAAATATAGGATCGGAGTACTAGGTATAAGGACTGTGGTAGATGGATTTTAAGCTTGAAGAGTAATCCGGCGTGCCATACCCGGTCAAAAGCTTGCGCTATGTCCAGAAATGCACCCGAGCAATACTGCTTGCTTTCTAGGGTTGAGGATATATGGTCAACAACTCGGAGTCCTTGCTGGACAGTGGAATGTTGGGAACGAAATCCGAATTGATGAGTAGGAAGGTTATAGGATTCAATTATAGGTAGGATTCGTTTCAGTAGGATCTTTTCAAAAATTTTTGAGAGGATTGGGAGTAGGCTAATTGGTCTATAGGATGCTGTATTGTTGGAAGGTTTGCCTGGTTTCAGGAAGAGGACGATGGTGGAATGTTTCCATAAAAGAGGGAAGTGGGTAGTTCTTAGGATGCAATTGTATATATATGTAAGAAATATGATGGCTTTAGATGGAAGTTGTCGAAGGATCTGTGGGGTTAGAAGGTCATATCCAGGAGATTTGCGAGGTGTGATTTTCCGTAAAAGGTATTTGACCTCAGAGGGATTAACAGCTTTAGGTGGTAAGGAGAGTGGGATAGGTATTGAGAGGGATTCTTCTACTTTTACTGTGTGGCTGGGATGGGATTCTGGATGAGGAGCGAAAGTATAGGAAAGGTGTTTGGCAAATTCCTCGGCTTTATCTTCATCAGATGCTGCCCAGGAGCCATCATCTCGTCGAAGAGGGTGGGAAATATGATGGGATTTGAGGATTTTTCTGGTGATATTCCAAAGGGAATTATCATGAGCAGAGAGTGTGGTGAGGTAGGAATTGAATGATTGGGATCTGAAGGTGGCTAATTCTTTTTTTAATTTTTTACAGTGATAATTGTAGGAGTGGCGGTCGGCTGGATGTCTGGTACGTTGCCATAATAATCTGGCACGGCGTTTTATGTGGATTAGGTCAAGGAGGTGTTGAGGTAAATTATGTTTCTTAAGGATTTTTGAGGAGTGATCAGGGGAGGAAGCAGTCCAGACTGCTTCTTGAATTTTGGTAGTGAAGGAATGTACTGCATTGTCCAGGTCTTCAGAGGTTTTCAGGGTTACTCTGAGGTCAATTTTATCGGAGAGGATTTGATGAAAGAGTTTCCAGTTAACTGGGCCTCTGATGAAGGACGGAGGAGAGGGTTTAGGAATAGGAGCTAGTGATACTTGGAGTATTAATGGGCTGTGGTCTGAGGAAAGCTCGTCAAGACGGGCAACGGAATGGTTGAGAGCACCTAAACCATTATGGATAAAGAAATCGAGGATATCGGGATTACGGTTAGGATCAGTGGGCCAGTAGGTAGGTGAGTTGGGTGGAAGAAGGGTAAAATTTTGGGAATTGAGTACAGACAGCAATGTTCGACCACGAGAATTCGTGGTTCTTGAACCCCATTGTTGATGCTTGGCGTTTAAGTCTGCACCCAAGATGAAATGATGTCCTAAGGAAATGAGGAAGGAACTAAATTGGATATTGGAGATGGATTGGTTTGGAGGGCAATACGCTGATGCAACGGTAATAGGAAAGGAGAAGGTTTTGATTACGACTGCGGTGGATTGTAGGAAATCGTGTGTAGGCAGTGGGAGTAGGTGATGGGAGAGGGATTGGTGCACAATGACTGCAGTACCGGCATGTGCTCTACCGTCAGGATGGTCGGTACGGTAAGTTATGTATTGTGGTATTTTTAGGAGCTGTTTTTTAGTCAGTCGAGTTTCCGTTATTAAGGCTACGTCTACGTTCTTGTCTTGTAGTAAGGCTGTTAGTTCGTGTATGTGATTTCTAACACCATTCGCATTCCAAAGGAGAATGGATATGGGTTTGATGGAAGTCATTTAAGGATTTTTTAAAGGAGGGATAAGGTGAGATACTAGGTTAGTGAGAAGTGATATCAGTGGGGTAACAAGGGATTTAAATTCTGAAAGAAAGGATGTCAATAAGCTGGTTAGATCTGTAGCATTAGGCGGTGGAGGAACATATTGGATTTGATGTTGGTGAGGTTGTTGTTGATTAGGTACATTAGGTGGGATAGGATATTGAGATTGGGGTTGAGTTTGTTCTTGCGGCAGGGCCTCACATACATTAGTCGGTCTCTACCCCCAAGTAGCTTGGCAAAAGAAACCTTAGAGTTCACAATTTTAGCGGGTCCTCTTCTTGGTTTAGGTGTATCATCAGGGTCCCTGGGTTTCATATATCTCGCTTTAAGATTTTTATAAATTTGGCAGCCTTTGTAGTTGGCTGGATGGCCTTCCAGGCATAGGGCACAGACTGCTGGTTCTGTAATTGGTTTATTACACTCGCCAGACTTGTGTGTTTTACCACATTTCACGCAGCGTGGTAAGTGGTGGCAATAAGACTTGGTGTGGCCATATGCTTGGCAATTATGGCACTGGATGAACTCTCTTTTTGGGTACGGTTTTTCGACCTTTACGCTGGTGTAGAAAATTCTATTCACATCGTATATTTTTTCGATCCCAGGCGATGGCTCTAGATCGACGAAAAATAAGGGCAATGGGATTTTATTCTTTACACCTGGTTGTTCTTTATTTTCTTTTAAAACATTGGTTATCTGACGTATTTTGAACCCTAACGCCGTTAACTCTTCTTTAATCACTTCTATTGGGGTTGAGGAGTGTAAATTTCTTATTACAACTCGTAGTGCTCTTTCCTGTTTCAACTGGTATGTGTGAAAGTCCGCATTTGTGTCTGTTAAATATTTTACGATTTTTCGGTACGCTTCAGGTGTGGCCGGTATTATTTTTGTATCATTTATTCTGTTTAGGCATGTATAGCTACCTGGGCAGATTTTATTAAGTTGAGTACACAACAATTGAAAATTTCTCAAATTTTTGACAAAGATAGGAGGTGGGCGTGGTTCTCGAGGTATAGGTGCATCTTCCATTTCTTCCCTGTCATTTTCAAGCACCTGGTATGGATTAGGTGTAAAAAATGGAGATTCCATTTCTTGTGAAGACGTACTTGGCAGTGGTTGAGACACAGATTCTTGAGTGTTCGCTGGAGGAGTTCCGGGGGGTGTTAATCGCTTACTACGACGTGTTTTCTGTTTAGGCGGTGAATTACGTGGGGTAGA